>CATIWC010000861.1:0-169377 GCA_948472305.1 Vicia faba | reverse complement strand
CATCACTAAGAAACTAAGTTAAAAGACTATTACTTAATGACACATATTCCATATACATTTGAAATAATTCAAATTATCTAATGAGTCTCGATAGTATATTTATTCACCATATTCATATTGTATTATGGTATAATAGATGTAAACAGTTTCAGTATTTTCTAATTCTCCATCACCAATTTTTAGTTACTTCATCACTAAGAAACTAAGTTAAAAGACTATTACTTAATGAAACATATTCCATATACATTAGAAATAATTCAAATTATCTAATGAGTCTCGATAGTATATTTATCCACCATATTCATATTGTATTATGGTATAATAGATGTAAACAGTTTCAGTATTTTCTAATTCTCCATCACCAAATTTTTAGTTACTTCATCACTAAGAAACTAAGTTAAAAGACTATTACTTAATGACACATATTCCATATACATTTGAAATAATTCAAATTATCTAATGAGTCTCGATAGTATATTTATCCACCATATTCATATTGTAATATGGTATAATAGATGTAAACAGTTTCAGTATTTTCTAATTCTCCATCACCAAATTTTAGGTTATTTCATCACTAAGAAACTAAGTTATAAGACTATTACTTAATGACACATATTCCATATACATTTGAAATAATTCAAAATATCTAATGAGTCTCTATAGTATATTTATCCACCATATTCATATTGTATTATGGTATAATAGATGTAAACAGTTTGAGTATTTTCTAATTCTCTATCACCAAATTTTAGGTTACTTCATCACTAAGAAACTATGTTAAAAGACTATTACTTAATGACACATATTCCATATACATTTGAAATAATTCAAATTATCTAATGAGTCTCGATAGTATATTTATTCACCATATTCATATTGTATTATGGTATAATAGATGTAAACAACTTCAGTATTTTCCTTCTTCTCCATCACCAAATTTTAGGTTACTTTTTCACCAAGAAACTAAGTTAAAAGACTATTAATTAATATCACATATTCCATATACATTTGAAATAATTCAAATTATCAAATGAGTCTCGATAGTATATTTATCCACCATATTCATATTGTATTATGATATAATAGATGTAAACAGTTTTAGTATTTTCTAAATCTCCATCACCAAATTTTAGGTTACTTCATCACTAAGAAACTAAGTTAAAAGACTATTACTTAATGACACATATTCCATATACATTTGAAATAATTCAAATTATCTAATGAGTCTCGATAGTATATTTATCCACCATATTCATATTGTATTATGGTATAATAGATGTAAACAGTTTCAGTATTTTCTAATTCTCCATCACCAAATTTTTAGTTACTTCATCATTAAGAAACTAAGTTAAAAGACTATTATTTAATGACACATATTCCATATACATTTGAAATAATTCAAATTATCTAATGAGTCTCGATAGTATATTTATCCACCATATTCATATTGTATTATGGTATAATAGATGTAAACAGTTTCAGTATTTTCTAATTCTCCATCACCAAATTTTAGGTTATTTCATCACTAAGAAACTAAGTTATAAGACTATTACTTAATGACACATATTCCATATACATTTGAAATAATTCAAAATATCTAATGAGTCTCGATAATATAATTATCCACCATATTCATATTGTATTATGGTATAATAGATGTAAACAATTTCAATATTTTTCTTCTTCTCCATCACCAAATTTTAGGTTACTTCATCACTAAGAAACTACGTTAAAAGACTATTACTTAATGACACATATTCCATATACATTTGAAATAATTCAAATTATCTAATGAGTATCGATAGTATATTTATTCACCATATTCATATTGTAATATGGTATATTAGATATAAACAGTTTCAGTATTTTCTAATTCTCCTTCACCAAATCTTAGGTTACTTCATCACTAAGAAACAAAGTTAAAAGACTATTACTTATTGACACATGTTCCATATACATTTGAAATAATTCAAATTATCTAATGAGTCTCGATAGTATCTTTTTCCACCATATTCATATTGTATTATGGTATAATAGATGTAAACAATTTCAGTATTTTCCTTCTTCTCCATCACCAAATTTTAGGTTACTTTTTCACCAAGAAACTAAGTTAAAAGACTATTAATTAATAACACATATTCCATATACATTCGAAATAATTCAAATTATCTAATGAGTCTCGATAGTATATTAATTCACCATATTCATATTGTATTATGGTATAATAGATGTAAACAATTTTAGTATTTTGTAAATCTCCATCACCAAATTTTAGGTTACTTCATCAATAAGAAACTAAGTTAAAAGACTATTACTTAATGACACATATTCCGTATACATTTTTAATAATTCAAATTATCTAATGAGTCTCGATAGTATATTTATCCACCATATTCATATTGTATTATGGTATAATAGATGTAAACAATTTCAATATTTTTCTTCTTCTCCATCACCAAATTTTAGGTTACTTCATCACTAAGAAACTATGTTAAAAGACTATTACTTAATGACACATATTCCATATACATTTGAAATAATTAAAATTATCTAATGAGTCTCGATAGTATATTTATCCGACATATTCATATTGTATTATGGTATAATAGATGTAAACAGTTTTAGTATTTTCTAATTCTCCATCTCCAAATATTAGGTTACTTCATCACTAAGAAACTAAGTTAAAAGACTATTACTTAATGACACATATTCCATATACATTTGAAACTAATTCAAATAATCTAATGAGTCTCGATAGTATATTTATCCACCATATTCATATTGTATTATGGTATAATAGATGTAAACAATTTCAATATTTTTCTTCTTCTCCATCACCAAATTTTAGGTTACTTCATCACTAAGAAACTATGTTAAAAGACTATTACTTAATGACACATATTCCATATACATTTGAAATAATTCAAATTATCTAATGAGTCTCGATAGTATATTTATTCACCATATTCATATTGTAACATGGTATATTAGATATAAACAGTTTCAGTATTTTCTAATTCTCCTTCACCAAAACTTAGGTTACTTCATCACTAAGAAACTAAGTTATAAGACTATTACTTAATGACACATATTCCATATACATTTGAAATAATTCAAAATATCTAATGAGTCTCGATAATATATTTATCCACCATATTCATATTGTATTATGGTATAATGGATGTAAACAATTTCAATATTTTTCTTCTTCTCCATCACCAAATTTTAGGTTATTTCATCACTAAGAAACTAAGTTAAAAGAGTATTACTTATTGACACATGTTCCATATACATTTGAAATAATCCAAATTATCTAATGAGTCTCGATAGTATATTTTTCCACCATTTTCATATTGTATTATGGTATAATAGATGTAAACAATTTCAGTATTTTCCTTCTTCTTCATCACCAAATTTTAGGTTACTTTTTCACCAATAAACTATGTTAAAAGACTATTAATTAATAACACATATTCCATATACATTAGAAATAATTCAAATTATCTAATGAGTCTCGATAGTATATTTATTCACCATATTCATATTGTATTATGGTATAATAGATGTAAACAATTTCAGTATTTTCTAATTCTCCATCACAAAATTTTAGGTTACTTCATCACTAAGAAACTAAGTTAAAAGACTATTACTTAATGACACATATTCCGTATACATTTTTAATAATTCAAATTATCTAATGAGTCTCAATAGTATATTTATCCACCATATTCATATTGTATTATGGTATAATAGATGTAAACAATTTCAATATTTTTCTTCTTCTCCATCACCAAATTTTAGGTTACTTCATCACTAAGAAACTATGTTAAAATATTATTACTTAATGACACATATTCCATATACATTTGAAATAATTCAAATTATCTAATGAGTCTCGATAGTATATTTATTCACCATATTCATATTGTATTATGATATAATAGATGTAAACAGTTTTAGGATTTTCTAATTCTCCATCTCCAAATATTAGGTTACTTCATCACTAAGAAACTAAGTTAAAAGATTATTACTTAATGACACATATTCCATATACATTTAAAATAATTCAAATTATCTAATGAGTATCGATAGTATATTTATCCACCATATTCATATTGTATTATGGTATAATAGATGTAAATAGTTTCAGTATTTTCTAATTCTCCATCACCAAATTTTTAGTTACTTCATCACTAAGAAACTAAGTTAAAAGACTATTACTTAATGACACATATTCCATATACATTTGAAATAATTCAAATTTTCTAATGAGTCTCGATAGTATATTTATCCACCATATTCATATTGTATTATGGTATAATAGATGTAAACAGTTTCAGTATTTTCTAATTCTCCATCACCAAATTTTTAGTTACTTCATCACTAAGAAACTAAGTTAAAAGACTATTACTTAATGACACATATTCCATATACATTTGAAATAATTCAAAATATCTAATGAGTCTCGATAATATATTTATCCACCATATTCATATTTTATTATGGTATAATAGATGTAAACAATTTCAATATTTTTCTTCTTCTCCATCACCAAATTTTAGGTTATTTCATCACTAAGAAACTAAGTTAAAAGACTATTACTTATTGACACATGTTCCATATACATTTGAAATAATTCAAATTATCTAATGAGTCTCGATATTATATTTTCCACCATATTAATATTGTATTATGGTATAATAGATGTAAACAATTTCAGTATTTTTCTTCTTCTCCATCACAAAATTTTAGGTTACTTTTTAACCAAGAAACTAAGTTAAAAGGCTATTAATTAATAACACATATTCCATATACATTTGAAATAATTCAAATTATCTAATGAGTCTCGATAGTATATTTATTCACCATATTCATATTGTATTATGGTATAATATATGTAAAAAATTTCAGTATTTTCTAATTCTCCATCACCAAATTTTAGGTTACTTCATCACTAAGAAACTAAGTTAAAAGACTATTAATTAATAACACATATTCCATATACATTAGAAATAATTCAAATTATCTAATGAGTCTCGATAGTATATTTATCCACCATATTCATATTGTATTATGGTATAATAGATGTAAACAATTTCAATATTTTTCTTCTTCTCCAGCACCAAATTTTAGGTTACTTCTTCACTAAGAAACTATGTTAAAAGACTATTACTTAATGACACATATGCCATATACATTTGAAATAATTCAAATTATCTAATGAGTCTCGATAGTATATTTTTCCACCATATTCATATTGTATTATGGTATAATAGATGTAAACAATTTCAGTATTTTCCTTCTTCTCCATCACCAAATTTTAGGTTACTTTTTCACCAAGAAACTAAGTTAAAAGACTATTAATTAATAACATATATTCCATATACATTAGAAATAATTCAAATTATCTAATGAGTCTCGATAGTATATTTATTAACCATATTCATATTGTATTATGGTATAATAGATGTAAACAATTTCAGTATTTTCTAATTCTCCATCACCAAATTTTAGGTTACTTCATCACTAAGAAACTATGTTAAAAGACTATTACTTAATGACACATATTCCATATACATTTGAAATAATTAAAATTATCTAATGAGTCTCGATAGTATATTTATTCACCATATTCATATTGTAATATGGTATATTAGATGTAAACAGTTTCAGTATTTTCTAATTCTCCTTCACCAAATCTTAGGTTACTTCATCACTAAGAAACAAAGTTAAAAAACTATTACTTAATGACACATATTCCATATACATTTGAAATAATTCAAATTATCTAATGAGTCTCGATAGTATATTTATCCACCATATTCATATTGTATTATGGTATAATAGATGTAAACAATTTCAATATTTTTCTTCTTCTCCATCACCAAATTTTAGGTTATTTCATCACTAAGAAACTAAGTTAAAAGACTATTTCTTATTGACACATGTTCCATATACATTTGAAATAATTCAAATTATCTAATGAGTCTCGATAGTATATTTTTCCACCATATTCATATTGTATTATGGTATAATAGATGTAAACAATTTCAATATTTTTCTTCTTCTCCATCACCAAATTTTAGGTTATTTCATCACTAAGAAACTAAGTTAAAAGACTATTTCTTATTGACACATGTTCCATATACATTTGAAATAATTCAAATTATCTAATGAGTCTCGATAGTATATTTTTCCACCATATTCATATTGTATTATGGTATAATAGATGTAAACAATTTCAGTATTTTCCTTCTTCTCCATCACAAAATTTTAGGTTACTTTTTAACCAAGAAACTAAGTTAAAAGGCTATTAATTAATAACACATATTCCATATACATTTGAAATAATTCAAATTATCTAATGAGTCTCGATAGTATATTTGTTCACCATATTCATATTGTATTATGGTATAATATATGTAAAAAATTTCAGTATTTTCTAATTCTCCATCACCAAATTTTAGGTTACTTTTTCACCAAGAAACTAAGTTAAAAGACTATTAATTAATAACATATATTCCATATACATTAGAAATAATTCAAATTATCTAATGAGTCTCGATAGTATATTTATCCACCATATTCATATTGTATTATGGTATAATAGATGTAAACAGTTTCAGTATTTTCTAATTCTCCATCTCCAAATATTATGTTACTTCATCACTAAGAAACTAAGTTAAAAGACTATTACTTAATGACACATATTCCATATACATTTGAAATAATTCAAATTATCTAATGAGTCTCGATAGTATATTTATCCACCATATTCATATTGTATTATGGTATAATAGATGTAAATAGTTTCAGTATTTTCTAATTCTCCATCACCAAATTTTTAGTTACTTCATCACTAAGAAACTAAGTTAAAAGACTATTACTTAATGACACATATTCCATATACATTTGAAATAATTCAAATTATCTAATGAGTCTCGATAGTATATTTATTCATCATATTCATATTGTATTATGGTATAATAGATGTAAACAGTTTCAGTATTTTCTAATTCTCCATCACCAAATTTTTAGTTACTTCATCACTAAGAAACTAAGTTAAAAGACTATTACTTAATGACACATATTCCATATACATTTGAAATAATTCAAATTATCTAACTAGCCTTGATAGTGTATTTATCCACCATATTCATGTTGTATTATGGTATAATAGATGTAAACAGTTTCAGTATTTTCTAATTCTCCATCACCAAATTTTAGGTTATTTCATCACTAAGAAACTAAGTTATAAGACTATTACTTAATGACACATATTCCATATACATTTGAAATAATTCAAAATATCTAATGAGTCTCGATAATATATTTATCCACCATATTCATATTGTATTATGGTATAACAGATGTAAACAATTTCAATATTTTTCTTCTTTTCCATCACCAAATTTTAGGTTATTTCATCACGAAGAAACTAAGTTAAAAGACTTATGTTATTGACACATGTTCCATATACATTTGAAATAATGCAAATTATCTAATGAGTCTCGATAGTATATTTTTCCACCATATTCATATTGTATTATGGTATAATAGATGTAAACAACTTCAGTATTTTCCTTCTTCTTCATCACCAAATTTTAGGTTACTTTTTCACCAAGAAACTAAGTTAAAAGACTATTAATTAATATCACATATTCCATATACATTAGAAATAAATCGAATTATCTAATGAGTCTCGATAGTATATTTATTAACCATATTCATATTGCATTATGGTATAATAGATGTAAACAGTTTCAGTATTTTCTAATTCTCCATCACCAAATCTTAGGTTACTTCATCACTAAGAAACTAAGTTAAAAGACTATTACTTAATGACACATTTTCCATATACATTTGAAATAATTCAAATTATCTAAAGAGTCTAGATATTATATTTATTCACCATATTCATATTGTATTATGGTATAATACATGTAAACAGTTTCAGTATTTTCTAAGTCTCCATCACCAAATCTTAGGTTACTTCATCACTAAGAAACTAAGTTAAAAGACTATTACTTAATGACACATATTCCATATACATTTGAAATAATTCAAATTATCTAATGAGTCTCGATAGTATATTTACCCACCATATTCATATTGTATTATGGTATAATAGATTTAAACAGTTTCAGTATTTCTAATTCTCCATCACCAAATCTTAGGTTACTTCATCACTAAGAAACTAAGTTAAAAGACTATTACTTAATGACACATATTCCATATACATTTGAAATAATTCAAATTATCTAATGAGTCTCAATAGTATATTTATTCACCATATTCATATTGTATTATGGTATAATACATGTAAACAGTTTCAGTATTTTCTAATTCTCCATCACCAAATCTTAGGTTACTTCATCACTAAGAAACTAAGTTAAAAGACTATTACTTAATGACACATATTCCATATACATTTGAAATAATTCAAATTATCTAATGAGTCTCGATAGTATATTTATTCACCATATTCATATTGTATTTTAGTATAATAGATGTAAACAATTTCAATATTTTCCTTCTTTTCCATCACCAAATTTTAGGTTACTTCTTCACCAAGAAACTAAGTTAAAAAACTATTACTTAATGACACATATTATATATACATTTGAAATAATTCAAATTATCTAATGAGTCTCGATAGTATATTTATCCACCATATTCATATTGTATTATGGTATAATAGATGTAAACAGTTTCAGTATTTTCTAATTCTCCATCACCAAATCTTAGGTTACTTCATCACTAAGAAACTTAGTTAAAACACTATTATATAATGACATATATTCCATATACATTTGAAATATTTCAAATTATCTAACGAGTCTCTATAGTATATTTATCCACCATATTCATATTGTATTATGGTATAATAGATGTAAACAATTTCGGTATTTTCTAGTTCTCCATCTCCAAATCTTAGGTTAGTTCATCACTAAGAAACTAAGTTAAAAGACTATTACATAATGACACATATTCCATATACATTTGAAATAATTCAAATTATCTAATGAGTCTCGATAGTATATTTATCCACCATATTCATATTGTATTATGGTGTAATAGATGTAAACAGTTTCAGTATTTTCTAGTTCTCCATCACAAAATCTTAGGTTACTTCATCACTAAGAAACTAAGTTAAAAGACTATTACTTAATGACACATATTCCATATACATTTGAAATAATTCAAATTATCTAATGAGTCTCGATAGTATATTTATCCACCATATTCATATTGTATTATGGTATAATAGATGTAAATAGTTTCAGTATTTTCTAATTCTCCATCACCAAATTTTTAGTTACTTCATCACTAAGAAACTAAGTTAAAAGACTATTACTTAATGACACATATTCCATATACATTTGAAATAATTCAAATTATCTAATGAGTCTCGATAGTATATTTATTCATCATATTCATATTGTATTATGGTATAATAGATGTAAACAGTTTCAGTATTTTCTAATTCTCCATCACCAAATTTTTAGTTACTTCATCACTAAGAAACTAAGTTAAAAGACTATTACTTAATGACACATATTCCATATACATTTGAAATAATTCAAATTATCTAACTAGCCTTGATAGTGTATTTATCCACCATATTCATGTTGTATTATGGTATAATAGATGTAAACAGTTTCAGTATTTTCTAATTCTCCATCACCAAATTTTAGGTTATTTCATCACTAAGAAACTAAGTTATAAGACTATTACTTAATGACACATATTCCATATACATTTGAAATAATTCAAAATATCTAATGAGTCTCGATAATATATTTATCCACCATATTCATATTGTATTATGGTATAACAGATGTAAACAATTTCAATATTTTTCTTCTTTTCCATCACCAAATTTTAGGTTATTTCATCACGAAGAAACTAAGTTAAAAGACTTATGTTATTGACACATGTTCCATATACATTTGAAATAATGCAAATTATCTAATGAGTCTCGATAGTATATTTTTCCACCATATTCATATTGTATTATGGTATAATAGATGTAAACAACTTCAGTATTTTCCTTCTTCTTCATCACCAAATTTTAGGTTACTTTTTCACCAAGAAACTAAGTTAAAAGACTATTAATTAATATCACATATTCCATATACATTAGAAATAATTCAAATTATCTAATGAGTCTCGATAGTATATTTATTAACCATATTCATATTGCATTATGGTATAATAGATGTAAACAGTTTCAGTATTTTCTAATTCTCCATCACCAAATCTTAGGTTACTTCATCACTAAGAAACTAAGTTAAAAGACTATTACTTAATGACACATTTTCCATATACATTTGAAATAATTCAAATTATCTAAAGAGTCTAGATATTATATTTATTCACCATATTCATATTGTATTATGGTATAATACATGTAAACAGTTTCAGTATTTTCTAAGTCTCCATCACAAAATCTTAGGTTACTTCATCACTAAGAAACTAAGTTAAAAGACTATTACTTAATGACACATATTCCATATACATTTGAAATAATTCAAATTATCTAATGAGTCTCGATAGTATATTTACCCACCATATTCATATTGTATTATGGTATAATAGATTTAAACAGTTTCAGTATTTCTAATTCTCCATCACCAAATCTTAGGTTACTTCATCACTAAGAAACTAAGTTAAAAGACTATTACTTAATGACACATATTCCATATACATTTGAAATAATTCAAATTATCTAATGAGTCTCGATAGTATATTTATTCACCATATTCATATTGTATTATGGTATAATACATGTAAACAGTTTCAGTATTTTCTAATTCTCCATCACCAAATCTTAGGTTACTTCATCACTAAGAAACTAAGTTAAAAGACTATTACTTAATGACACATATTCCATATACATTTGAAATAATTCAAATTATCTAATGAGTCTCGATAGTATATTTATTCACCATATTCATATTGTATTTTAGTATAATAGATGTAAACAATTTCAATATTTTCCTTCTTTTCCATCACCAAATTTTAGGTTACTTCTTCACCAAGAAACTAAGTTAAAAAACTATTACTTAATGACACATATTATATATACATTTGAAATAATTCAAATTATCTAATGAGTCTCGATAGTATATTTATCCACCATATTCATATTGTATTATGGTATAATAGATGTAAACAGTTTCAGTATTTTCTAATTCTCCATCACCAAATCTTAGGTTACTTCATCACTAAGAAACTTAGTTAAAACACTATTATATAATGACATATATTCCATATACATTTGAAATATTTCAAATTATCTAACGAGTCTCTATAGTATATTTATCCACCATATTCATATTGTATTATGGTATAATAGATGTAAATAATTTCGGTATTTTCTAGTTCTCCATCTCCAAATCTTAGGTTAGTTCATCACTAAGAAACTAAGTTAAAAGACTATTACATAATGACACATATTCCATATACATTTGAAATAATTCAAATTATCTAATGAGTCTCGATAGTATATTTATCCACCATATTCATATTGTATTATGGTGTAATAGATGTAAACAGTTTCAGTATTTTCTAGTTCTCCATCACAAAATCTTAGGTTACTTCATCACTAAGAAACTAAGTTAAAAGACTATTACTTAATGACACATATTCCATATACATTTGAAATAATTCAAATTATCTAATGAGTCTCGATAGTATATTTATCTACCATATTCATATTGTATTATGGTATAATAGATGTAGAATGTTTCAGTATTTTCTAATTCTCCATCATCAAATCTTAGGTTACTTCATCACTAATAAACTAAGTTAAAACACTATTACTTAATGACATATATTCCATATACATTTGAAATAATTCAAATTATCTAATGAGTCTCTATAGTATATTTATCCACCATATTCATATTGTATTATGGTATAATAGATGTAAACAATTTCGGTATTTTCTAGTTCTCCATCTCCAAATCTTAGGTTAGTTCATCACTAAGAAACTAAGTTAAAAGACTATTACATAATGACACATATTCCATATACATTTGAAATAATTCAAATTATCTAATGAGTCTCGATAGTATATTTATTCACCATATTCATATTGTATTATGGTATAATAGATGTAAACAGTTTCAGTATTTTCTAATTCTCCATCACCAAATCTTAGGTTACTTCATCACTAAGAAACTAAGTTAAAACACTATTACTTAATGACATATATTCCATATACATTTGAAATAATTCAAATTATCTAATGAGTCTCTATAGTATATTTATCCAGCATATTCATATTGTATTATGGTGTAATAGATGTAAACAGTTTCAGTATTTTCTAATACTCCATCACAAAATCTTAGGTTACTTCATCACTAAGAAACTAAGTTAAAAGACTATTACTTAATGACACATATTCCATATACATTTGAAATAATTCAAATTATCTAATGAGTCTCGATAGTATATTTATTCACCATATTCATATTGTATTTTGGTATAATAGATGTAAACAATTTCAGTATTTTCTAATTCTCCATCACCAAATTTTAGGTTACTTTTTCACCAAGAAACTAAGTTAAAAGACTATTAATTAATAATATATATTCCATATACATTAGAAATAATTCAAATTATCTAATGAGTCTCGATAGTATATTTATCCACCATATTCATATTGTATTATGGTATAATAGATGTAAACAGTTTCAGTATTTTCTAATTCTCCATCTCCAAATATTAGGTTACTTCATCACTAAGAAACTAAGTTAAAAGACTATTACTTAATGACACATATTCCATATACATTTGAAATAATTCAAATTATCTAATGAGTCTCGATAGTATATTTATCCACCATATTCATATTGTATTATGGTATAATAGATGTAAATAGTTTCAGTATTTTCTAATTCTCCATCACCAAATTTTTAGTTACTTCATCACTAAGAAACTAAGTTAAAAGACTATTACTTAATGACACATATTCCATATACATTTGAAATAATTCAAATTATCTAATGAGTCTCGATAGTATATTTATTCATCATATTCATATTGTATTATGGTATAATAGATGTAAACAGTTTCAGTATTTTCTAATTCTCCATCACCAAATTTTTAGTTACTTCATCACTAAGAAACTAAGTTAAAAGACTATTACTTAATGACACATATTCCATATACATTTGAAATAATTCAAATTATCTAACTAGCCTTGATAGTGTATTTATCCACCATATTCATGTTGTATTATGGTATAATAGATGTAAACAGTTTCAGTATTTTCTAATTCTCCATCACCAAATTTTAGGTTATTTCATCACTAAGAAACTAAGTTATAAGACTATTACTTAATGACACATATTCCATATACATTTGAAATAATTCAAAATATCTAATGAGTCTCGATAATATATTTATCCACCATATTCATATTGTATTATGGTATAATAGATGTAAACAATTTCAGTATTTTTCTTCTTTTCCATCACCAAATTTTAGGTTATTTCATCACGAAGAAACTAAGTTAAAAGACTTATGTTATTGACACATGTTCCATATACATTTGAAATAATGCAAATTATCTAATGAGTCTCGATAGTATATTTTTCCACCATATTCATATTGTATTATGGTATAATAGATGTAAACAACTTCAGTATTTTCCTTCTTCTTCATCACCAAATTTTAGGTTACTTTTTCACCAAGAAACTAAGTTAAAAGACTATTAATTAATATCACATATTCCATATACATTAGAAATAATTCAAATTATCTAATGAGTCTCGATAGTATATTTATTAACCATATTCATATTGCATTATGGTATAATAGATGTAAACAGTTTCAGTATTTTCTAATTCTCCATCACCAAATCTTAGGTTATTTCATCACTAAGAAACTAAGTTAAAAGACTATTACTTAATGACACATTTTCCATATACATTTGAAATAATTCAAATTATCTAAAGAGTCTAGATATTATATTTATTCACCATATTCATATTGTATTATGGTATAATACATGTAAACAGTTTCAGTATTTTCTAAGTCTCCATCACCAAATCTTAGGTTACTTCATCACTAAGAAACTAAGTTAAAAGACTATTACTTAATGACACATATTCCATATACATTTGAAATAATTCAAATTATCTAATGAGTCTCGATAGTATATTTACCCACCATATTCATATTGTATTATGGTATAATAGATGTAAATAGTTTCATTATTTCTAATTCTCCATCACCAAATCTTAGGTTACTTCATCATTAAGAAACTAAGTTAAAAGACTATTACTTAATGACCCATATTCCACATACATTTGAAATAATTCAAATTATCTAATGAGTCTCGATAGTATATTTATTCACCATATTCATATTGTATTATGGTATAATACATGTAAACAGTTTCAGTATTTTCTAATTCTCCATCACCAAATCTTAGGTTACTTCATCACTAAGAAACTAAGTTAAAAGACTATTACTTAATGACACATATTCCATATACATTTGAAATAATTCAAATTATCTAATGAGTCTCGATAGTATATTTATTCACCATATTCATATTGTATTATGGTATAATACATGTAAACAGTTTCAGTATTTTCCTTCTTTTCCATCACCAAATTTTAGGTTACTTCTTCACCAAGAAACTAAGTTAAAAAACTATTACTTAATGACACATATTATATATACATTTGAAATAATTCAAATTATCTAATGAGTCTCGATAGTATATTTATCCACCATATTCATATTGTATTATGGTATAATAGATGTAAACAGTTTCAGTATTTTCTAATTCTCCATCACCAAATCTTAGGTTACTTCATCACTAAGAAACTTAGTTAAAACACTATTATATAATGACATATATTCCATATACATTTGAAATATTTCAAATTATCTAACGAGTCTCTATAGTATATTTATCCACCATATTCATATTGTATTATGGTATAATAGATGTAAACAATTTCGGTATTTTCTAGTTCTCCATCTCCAAATCTTAGGTTAGTTCATCACTAAGTAACTAAGTTAAAAGACTATTACATAATGACACATATTCCATATACATTTGAAATAATTCAAATTATCTAATGAGTCTCGATAGTATATTTATCCACCATATTCATATTGTATTATGGTGTAATAGATGTAAACAGTTTCAGTATTTTCTAGTTCTCCATCACAAAATCTTAGGTTACTTCATCACTAAGAAACTAAGTTAAAAGACTATTACTTAATGACACATATTCCATATACATTTGAAATAATTCAAATTATCTAATGAGTCTCGATAGTATATTTATCCACCATATTCATATTGTATTATGGTATAATAGATGTAAACAGTTTCAATATTTCTAATTCTCCATCACCAAATCTTAGGTTACTTCATCACTAAGAAACTAAGTTAAAAGACTATTACTAAATGACACATATTCCATATACATTTGAAATAATTCAAATTATCTAAAGAGTCTCGATAGTATATTTATTCACCATATTCAAATTGTATTTTGGTATAATAGATGTAAACAATTTCAGTATTTTCCTTCTTTTCCATCACCAAATTTTAGGTTACTTCTTCACCAAAAAACTAAGTTAAAATACTATTACTTAATGACACATATTATATATACATTTGAAATAATTCAAATTATCCAATGAGTCTCGATAGTATATTTATCCACCATATTCATATTGCATTATGGTATAATAGATGTAAACAGTTTCAGTATTTTCTAATTCTCCATCACCAAATCTTAGGTTACTTCATCACTAAGAAACTAAGTTACAAAAACTATTACTTAATGACACATATTCCATATACATTTGAAATAATTCAAATTATCTAATGAGTCTCGATAGTATATTTACCCACCATATTCATATTGTATTATGGTATAATAGATGTAAACAGTTTCAATATTTCTAATTCTCCATCACCAAATCTTAGGTTACTTCATCACTAAGAAACTAAGTTAAAAGACTATTACTTAATGACACATATTCCATATACATTTGAAATAATTAAAATTATCTAATGAGTCTCGATAGTATATTTATTCACCATATTCATATTGCATTATGGTATAATAGATGTAAACAGTTTCAGTATTTTCTAATTCTCCATCATTAAATCTTAGGTTACTTCATCACTAAGAAACTAAGTTAAAAGACTATTACTTAATGACACATATTCCATATACATTTGAAATAATTCAAATTATCTAATGAGTCTCTATAGTATATTTATCCACCATATTCATATTGTATTATGGTATAATAGATGTAAACCGTTTCAGTATTTTCTAATTCTCCATCACCAAATCTTAGGTTACTTCATCACTAAGAAACTATGTTAAAAGACTATTACTTAATGACACATATTCCATATACATTTGAAATAATTCAAATTATCTAATGAGTCTCGATAGTATATTTATTCACCATATTCATATTGTATTATGGTATGATACATGTAAACAGTTTCAATATTTTCTAAGTCTCCATCACCAAATCTTAGGTTACTTCATCACTAAGAAACTAAATTAAAAGACTATTACTTAATGACACATATTTCATATACATTTGAAGTAATTCAAATTATCTAATGAGTCTCGATAGTATATTTATTCATCATATTCATATTGTATTATGGTATAATACATGTAAACAGTTTCAGTATTTTCTAAGTCTCCATCACCAAATCTTAGGTTACTTCATCACTAAGAAACTAAGTTAAAAAACTATTACTTAATGACACATATTCCATATACATTTGAAATAATTCAAATTATCTAATGAGTCTCGATAGTATATTTACCCACCATATTCATATTGTATTATGGTATAATAGATGTAAACAGTTTCAATATTTCTAATTCTCCATCACCAAATCTTAGGTTACTTCATCACTAAGAAACTAAGTTAAAAGACTATTACTTAATGATACATATTCCATATACATTTGAAATAATTCAAATTATCTAATGAGTCTCGATAGTATATTTATTCACCATATTCATATTGTATTTTGGTATAATAGATGTAAACAATTTCACTATTTTTCTTCTTCTCCATCACACAATTTTAGGTTACTTCATCACTAAGAAACTAAGTTAAAAGACTATTACTTAATGAAACATATTATATATACATTTGAAATAATTCAAATTATCTAATGAGTCTCGATAGTATATTTATCCACCATATTCATATTGTATTATGGTATAATAGATGTAAACAGTTTCAGTATTTTCTAATTCTCCATCACCAAATTTTAGGTTACTTCATCACTATGAAACTAAGTTAAAAGACTATTACTTAATGACACATATTCCATATACATTTGAAATAATTCAAATTATCTAATGAGTCTAGATAGTATATTTATCCACCATATTCATATTGTATTATGGTATAATAGATGTAAATAGTTTCGGTATTTTCTAATTCTCCATCACGAAATCTTAGGTTACTTCATCACTAAGAAAGTAAGTTAAAAGACAATTACTTAATGACATATATTCCATATACATTTGAAATAATTCAAATTATCTAATGAGTCTAAATAGTATATTTATCCACCATATTCATATTGTATTATGGTATAATAGATGTAAATAGTTTCGGTATTTTCTAATTCTCCATCACCAAATCTTAGGTTAGTTCATCACTAAGAAACTAAGTTAAAAGTCTATTACTTAATGACACATATTCCATATACATTTGAAATAATTCAAATTATCTAATGAGTCTCGATAGTATATTTATTCACCATATTCATATTGTATTATGCTATAATAGATGTAAACAGTTTTAGTATTTTCTAATTCTCCATCACCAAATCTTAGGTTACTTCATCACTTAGAAACTAAGTCAAAAGACTATTACTTAATGACACATATTCCATATACATTTGAAGTAATTCAAATTATCTAATGAGTCTCGATAGTATATTTATTCACCATATTCATATTGCATTATGGTATAATAGATGTAAACAGTTTCAGTATTTTCTAATTCTCCATCATTAAATCTTAGGTTACTTCATCACTAAGAAACTAAGTTAAAAGACTATTACTTAATGACACATATTCCATATACATTTGAAATAATTCAAATTCTCTAATGAGTCTCGATAGTATATTTATCCACCATATTCATATTGCATTATGGTATAATAGATGTAAACAGTTTCAGTATTTCTAATTCTCCATCACCAAATCTTAGGTTACTTCATCACTAAGAAACTAAGTTAAAAAACTATTACTTAATGACACATATTCCATATACATTTGAAATAATTTAAATTATCTAATGAGTCTAGATAGTATATTTATCCACCATATTCATATTGTATTATGGTATAATAGATGTAAACAGTTTCAGTATTTCTAATTCTCCATCACCAAATCTTAGGTTACTTCATCACTAAGAAACTAAGTTAAAAAACTATTACTTAATGACACATATTCCATATACATTTGAAATAATTCAAATTATATAATGAGTCTCGATAATATATTTACCCACCATATTCATATTGTATTATGGTATAATAGATGTAAACAATTTCAGTATTTTCCTTCTTTTCCATCACCAAATTTTAGGTTACTTCTTCACTAAGAAACTAAGCTAAAAGACTATTACTTAATGATACATATTCCATATACATTTGAAATAATTCAAATTATCTAGTGAGTCTAGATAGTATATTTATCCACCATATTCATATTGTATTATGGTATAATAGATGTAAATAGTTTCAATATTTTCTAATTCTCCATCACCAAATCTTAGGTTACTTCATCACTAAGAAACTAAGTTAAAAGACAATTACTTAATGACATATATTCCATATACATTTGAAATAATTCAAATTATTTAATGAGTCTAGATAGTATATTTATCCACCATATTCATATTGTATTATGGTATAATAGATGTAAATAGTTTCGGTATTTTCTAATTCTCCATCACCAAATCTTAGGTTAGTTCATCACCAAGAAACTAAGTTAAAAGTCTATTACTTAATGACACATATTCCATATACATTTGAAATAATTCAAATTATCTAATGAGTCTAAATAGTATATTTATTCACCATATTCATATTGTATTATGGTATAATAGATGTAAACAATTTTAGTATTTTCTAATTCTCCATCACCAAATCTTAGGTTACTTCATCACTTAGAAACTAAGTCAAAAGACTATTACTTAATGACACATATTCCATATACATTTGAAGTAATTTAAATTATCTAATGAGTCTCGATAGTATATTTATTCACCATATTCATATTGTATTATGGTATAATAGATGTAAACAGTTTCAGTATTTTCTAATTCTCCATCATTAAATCTTAGGTTACTTCATCACTAAGAAACTAAGTTAAAAGACTATTACTTAATGACACATATTCCATATACATTTGAAATAATTCAAATTCTCTAATGAGTCTCGATAGTATATTTATCCACCATATTCATATTGCATTAAGGTATAATAGATGTAAATAGTTTCAGTATTTCTAATTCTCCATCACCAAATCTTAGGTTACTTCATCACTAAGAAACTAAGTTAAAAAACTATTACTTAATGACACATATTCCATATACATTTGAAATAATTTAAATTATCTAATGAGTCTAGATAGTATATTTATCCACCATATTCATATTGTATTATGGTATAATAGATGTAAACAGTTTCAGTATTTCTAATTCTCCATCACCAAATCTTAGGTTACTTCATCACTAAGAAACTAAGTTAAAAAACTATTACATAATGACACATATTCCATATACATTTGAAATAATTCAAATTATCTAATGAGTCTCGATAATATATTTACCCACCATATTCATATTGTATTATGGTATAATAGATGTAAACAATTTCAGTATTTTCCTTCTTTTCCATCACCAAATTTTAGGTTACTTCTTCACTAAGAAACTAAGCTAAAAGACTATTACTTAATGACACATATTCCATATACATTTGAAATAATTCAAATTATCTAATGAGTCTCGATAGTATATTTATTCACCATATTCATATTGCATTATGGTATAATAGATGTAAACAGTTTTAGTATTTTCTAATTCTCCATCATTAAATCTTAGGTTACTTCATCACTAGGAAACTAAGTTAAAAGACTATTACTTAATGACACATATTCCATATACATTTGAAATAATTCAAATTATCTAATGAGTCTCGATAGTATATTAATCCACCATATTCATATTGCATTATGGTATAATAGATGTAAATAGTTTTTGTATTTCTAATTCTCCATCACCAAATCTTAGGTTACTTCATCACTAAGAAACTAAGTTAAAAAACTATTACTTAATGACACATATTCCATATACATTTGAAATAATTCAAATTATCTAATGAGTCTCGATAATATATTTACCCACCATATTCATATTGTATTATGGTATAATAGATGTAAACAATTTCAGTATTTTCCTTCTTTTCCATCACCAAATTTTAGGTTACTTCTTCACCAAGAAACTAAGTTAAAAGACTATTACTTAATGACACATATTATATATACATTTGAAATAATTCAAATTATCTAATGAGTCTCGATATTATATTTAATCACCATATTCATATTGCATTATGGTATAATAGATGTAAACAGTTTCAGTATTTTCTAATTCTCCATCACCAAATCATAGGTTACTTCATCACTAAGAAACTAAGTTAAAAGACTTTTACTTAATGACACATATTCCATATACATGTGAAATAATTCAAATTGTCTAATGAGTCTCTATAGTATATTTATCCACCATATTCATATTGTATTATGGTATAATGGATGTAAACAGTTTCAGTATTTTCTAATTCTCCATCACCAAATCTTAGGTTACTTCATCACTAAGAAACTAAGTTAAAAGACTATTACTTAATGACATATATTCCATATACATTTGAAATAATTCAAATTATCTAATGAGTCTAGATAGTATATTTATCCACCATATTCATATTGTATTTTGGTATACGAGATGTAAATAGTTTCGGTATTTTCTAATTCTCCATCACCAAATCTTAGGTTAGTTCATCACTAAGAAACTAAGTTAAAAGACTATTACTTAATGACACATATTCCATATACATTTGAAATAATTCAAATTATCTAATGAGTCTCGATAGTATATTTATTCACCATATTCATATTGTATTATGGTATAATAGATGTAAACAGTTTCAGTATTTTCTAATTCTCCATCACCAAATCTTAGGATACTTCATCACTAAGAAACTAAGTTAAAAGACTATTACTTAATGACACATATTCCATATACATTTGAAATAATTCAAATTATCTAATGAGTCTCGATAGTATATTTATTCACCATATTCATATTGCATTATGGTATAATAGATGTAAACAGTTTCAGTATTTTCTAATTCTCCATCATTAAATCTTAGGTTACTTCATCACTAAGAAACTAAATTAATAGACTATTACTTAATGACACATATTCCATATACATTTGAAATAATTCTAATTATCTAATGAGTCTCTATAGTATATTTATCCACCATATTCATATGGTATTATGGTATAATAGATGTAAACAGTTTCAGTATTTTCTAATTCTCCATCACCAAATCTTAGGTTACTTCATCACTAAGAAACTAAGTTTAAAGACTATTACTTAATGACACATATTCCATATACATTTGAAATAATTCAAATTATCTAATGAGTCTCGATATTATATTTATCCACCATATTCATATTGTATTATGGTATAATAAATGTAAACAGTTTCAGTATTTTCTAATTCTCCATCACCAAATCTTAGGTTACTTCATCACTAAGAAACTAAGTTAAAAGACTATTACTTAATGACACATATTCCATATACATTTGAAATAATTCAAATCATCTAATGAGTCTCGATAGTATATTTATTCAACATATTCATATTGTATTTTGGTATAATAGATGTAAACAATTTCAATATTTTCCTTCTTTTCCATCACCAAATGTTAGGTTACTTCTTCACCAAGAAACTAAGTTAAAAGACTATTACTTAATGACACATATTATATATACATTTGAAATAATTCAAATTATCTAATGAGTCTCGATAGTATATTTATCCACCATATTCATATTGCATTATTGTATAATAGATGTAAACAGTTTCAGTATTTTCTAATTCTCCATCACCAAATCTTAGGTTACTTCATCACTAAGAAACTAAGTTAAAAGACTATTACTTAATGACACATATTCCATATACATTTGAAATAATTCAAATTATCTAATGAGTCTCGATAGTATATTTATTCACCATATTCATATTGTATTATGGTATAATAGATATAAACAGTTTCAGTATTTTCTAATTCTCCATCACCAAATCTTAGGTTACTTCATCACTAAGAAACTAAGTTAAAAGACTATTACTTAATGACATATATTCCATATACATTTGAAATAATTCAAATTATCTAATGAGTCTAGATAGTATATTTATTCACCATATTCATACTGCATTATGGTATAATAGATGTAAACAGTTTCAGCATTTTCTAATTCTCCAGCACCAAATCTTAGGTTACTTCATCACTAAGAAACTAAGTTAAAAGACTATTACTTAATGACACATATTCGATATACATTTGAAATAATTCAAATTATCTAATGAGTCTCCATAGTATATTTATCCACCATATTCATATTGTATTATGGTATAATAAATGTATATAATTTCAGTATTTTCTAATTCTCCATCACCAAGTCTTAGGTTACTTCATCACTAAGAAACTAAGTTAAAAGACTATTACTTAATGACACATATTCCATATACATTTGAAATAATTCAAATTATGTAATGAGTCTCGATAGTATATTTATTCACCATATTCATATTGCATTATGGTATAATAGATGTAAACAGTTTCAGTATTTTCTAATTCTCCATCATTAAATCTTAGGTTACTTCATCACTTAGAAACTAAGTTAAAAGACTATTACTTAATGACACATATTCCATATACATTTGAAATAATTCAAATTTTCTAATGAGTCTCTATAGTATATTTATCCACCATATTCATAATGTATTATGGTATAATAGATGTAAACAGTTTCAGTATTTTCTAATTCTCCATTACCAAATCTTAGGTTACTTCATCACTAAGAAACTAAGTTAAAAGACTATTACTTAATGACACATATTCCATATACATTTGAAATAATTCAAATTATCTAATGAGTCTCGATAGTATATTTATTTACCATATTCATATTGTATTATGGTATGATACATGTAAACAGTTTCGGTATTTTCTGATTCTCCATCACCAAATCTTAGGTTAGTTCATCACTAAGAAACTAAGTTAAAAGACTATTACTTAATGACACATATTCCATATACATTTGAAATAATTCAAATTATCTAATGAGTCTCGATAGTATATTTATCCACCATATTCATATTGCATTATTGTATAATAGATGTAAACAGTTTCAGTATTTTCTAATTCTCCATCACCAAATCTTAGGTTACTTCATCACTAAGAAACTAAGTTAAAAGACTATTACTTAATGACACATATTCCATATACATTTGAAATAATTCAAATTATCTAATGAGTCTCGATAGTATATTTATTCACCATATTCATATTGTATTATGGTATAATAGATATAAACAGTTTCAGTATTTTCTAATTCTCCATCACCAAATCTTAGGTTACTTCATCACTAAGAAACTAAGTTAAAAAACTATTACTTAATGACACATATTCCATATACATTTGAAATAATTTAAATTATCTAATGAGTCTAGATAGTATATTTATCCACCATATTCATACTGCATTATGGTATAATAGATGTAAACAGTTTCAGCATTTTCTAATTCTCCATCACCAAATCTTAGGTTACTTCATCACTAAGAAACTAAGTTAAAAGACTATTACTTAATGACACATATTCGATATACATTTGAAATAATTCAAATTATCTAATGAGTCTCTATAGTATATTTATCCACCATATTCATATTGTATTATGGTATAATAAATGTATATAATTTCAGTATTTTCTAATTCTCCATCACCAAGTCTTAGGTTACTTCATCACTAAGAAACTAAGTTAAAAGACTATTACTTAATGACACATATTCCATATACATTTGAAATAATTCAAATTATGTAATGAGTCTCGATAGTATATTTATTCACCATATTCATATTGCATTATGGTATAATAGATGTAAACAGTTTCAGTATTTTCTAATTCTCCATCATTAAATCTTAGGTTACTTCATCACTTAGAAACTAAGTTAAAAGACTATTACTTAATGACACATATTCCATATACATTTGAAATAATTCAAATTTTCTAATGAGTCTCTATAGTATATTTATCCACCATATTCATAATGTATTATGGTATAATAGATGTAAACAGTTTCAGTATTTTCTAATTCTCCATTACCAAATCTTAGGTTACTTCATCACTAAGAAACTAAGTTAAAAGACTATTACTTAATGACACATATTCCATATACATTTGAAATAATTCAAATTATCTAATGAGTCTCGATAGTATATTTATTTACCATATTCATATTGTATTATGGTATGATACATGTAAACAGTTTCGGTATTTTCTGATTCTCCATCACCAAATCTTAGGTTAGTTCATCACTAAGAAACTAAGTTAAAAGACTATTACTTAATGACACATATTCCATATACATTTGAAATAATTCAAATTATCTAATAAGTCTCGATAGTATATTTATTCACCATATTCATATTGCATTATGGTATAATAGATGTAAACAGTTTCAATATTTTCTAATTCTCCATCATTAAATCTTAGGTTACTTCATCACTAAGAAACTAAGTTAAAACACTTTTACTTAATGACACATATTCCATATACATGTGAAATAATTCAAATTGTCTAATGAGTCTCTATAGTATATTTATCCACCACATTCATATTGTATTATGGTATAATGGATGTAAACAGTTTCAGTATTTTCTAATTCTCCATCACCAAATCTTAGGTTACTTCATCACTAAGAAACTAAGTTAAAAGACTATTACTTGATGACACATATTCCATATACAATTGAAATAATTCAAATTATCTAATGAGTCTAGATAGTATATTTATCCACCATATTCATATTGTATTATGGTATAATAGATGTAAACAGTTTCAGTATTTTCTAATTCTCCATCACCAAATATGTTAAAAGACTATTACTTAATGACACATATTCCATATACATTTGAAATAATTCAAATTATCTAATGAGTCTCGATAGTATATTTATCCACCATATTCATATTGTATTATGGTATAATAAATGTAAACAGTTTCAGTATTTTCTAATTCTCCATCACCAAATCTTAGGTTACTTCATCACTAAGAAACTAAGTTAAAAGACTATTACTTAATGACACATATTCCATATACATTTGAAATAATTCAAATCATCTAATGAGTCTCGATAGTATATTTATTCAACATATTCATATTGTATTATGGTATAATAGATATAAACAGTTTCAGTATTTTCTAATTCTCCATCACCAAATCTTAGGTTACTTCATCACTAAGATACTAAGTTAAAAGACTATTACTTAATGACATATATTCCATATACATTTGAAATAATTCAAATTATCTAATGAGTCTAGATAGTATATTTATTCACCATATTCATACTGCATTATGGTATAATAGATGTAAACAGTTTCAGTATTTTCTAATTATCCATCACCAAATCTTAGGTTACTTCATCACTAAGAAACTAAGTTAAAAGACTATTACTTAATGACACATATTCCATATACATTTGAAATAATTCAAATTATCTAATGAGTCTCGATAGTATATTTATTCACCATATTCATATTGTATTATGATAGATATAAACAGTTTCAGTATTTTCTAATTCTCCATCACCAAATCTTAGGTTACTTCATCACTAAGAAACTAAGTTAAAAGACTATTACTTAATTACATATATTCCATATACATTTGAAATAATTCAAATTATCTAATGAGTCTAGATAGTATATTTATCCACCATATTCATATTGTATTATGGTATAATAGATGTAAACAGTTTCAGTATTTTCTAATTCTCCATCACCAAATCTTAGCTTACTTCATCACTAAGAAACTAAGTTAAAAGACTATTACTTAATGACACATATTCCATATACATTTGAAATAATTCAAATTATCTAATGAGTCTCGATAGTATATTTATTCACCATATTCATATTGTATTATGGTATAATACATGTAAACAGTTTCAGTATTTTCTAATTCTCCATCACCAAATCTTAGGTTACTTCATCACTAAGAAACTAAGTTAAAAGACTATTACTTAATGACACATATTCCATATACATTTGAAATAATTCAAATTATATAATGAGTCTCGATAGTATATTTATTCACCATATTCATATTGTATTATGGTATAATAGATGTAAATAGTTTCGGTATTTTCTAATTCTCCATCACTAAATCTTAGGTTACTTCATCACTAAGAAACTAAGTTAAAACACTATTACTTAATGACACATATTTCATATACATTTGAAATAATTCAAATTATCTAATGAGTCTCGATAGTATATTTATTCACCATATTCATATTGTATTATGGTATAATAGATATAAACAGTTTCAGTATTTTCTAATTCTCCATCACCAAATCTTAGGTTACTTCATCACTAAGAAACTAAGTTAAAAGACTATTACTTAATGACACATATTCCATATACATTTAAAATAATTCAAATTATCTAATGAGTCTCGATAGTATATTTATTCACCATATTCATAATGTATTATGGTATAATAGATGTAAACAGTTTCAATATTTTCTAATTCTCCATCACCAAATCTTAGGTTACTTCATCACTAAGAAACTAAGTTAAAAGACTATTACTTAATGACACATATTCCATATACATTTGAAATAATTCAAATTATATAATGAGTCTAGATAGTATATTTATCCACCATATTCATATTGCATTATGGTATAAAAGATGTAAACAGTTTCAGTATTTTCTAATTCTCCATCACCAAATCTTAGGTTACTTCATCACTAAGAAACTAAGTTAAAAGACTATTACTTAATGACACATATTCCATATACATTTGAAATAATTCAAATTATCTAATGAGTCTCGATAGTATATTTATTCACCATATTCATATTGCATTATGGTATAATAGATATAAACAGTTTCAGTATTTTCTAATTCTCCATCATTAAATCTTAGGTTACTTCATCACTAAGAAACTAAGTTAAAAGACTATTACTTAATGACACATATTCAATATACATTTGAAATAATTCAAATTATCTAATGAGTCTCTATAGTATATTTATCCACAATATTCATATTGTATTATGGTATAATAGATGTAAACAGTTTCAATATTTTCTAATTCTCCATCATTAAATCTTAGGTTACTTCATCACTAAGAAACTAAGTTAAAAGACTTTTACTTAATGACACATATTCCATATACATGTGAAATAATTCAAATTGTCTAATGAGTCTCTATAGTATATTTATCCACCATATTCATATTGTATTATGGTATAATGGATGTAAACAGTTTCAGTATTTTCTAATTCTCCATCACCAAATCTTAGGTTACTTCATCACTAAGAAACTAAGTTAAAAGACTATTACTTGATGACACATATTCCATATACATTTGAAATAATTCAAATTATCTAATGAGTCTCGATAGTATATTTATTCACCATATTCATATTGTATTATGGTATAATAGATGTAAACAGTTTCAGTATTTTCTAATTCTCCATCACCAAATCTTAGGTTACTTCATCACTAAGAAACTAAGTTAAAAGACTATTACTTAATGACACATATTTCATATACATTTGAAATAATTCAAATTGTCTAATGAGTCTCGATAGTATATTTATTCACCATAATCATATTGTATTTTGGTATAATAGATGTAAATAATTTCAGCATTTTCCTTCTTTTCCATCACCAAATTTTAGGTTACTTCATCACTAAGAAACTAAGTTAAAAGACTATTACTTAATGACACATATTACATATACATTTGAAATAATTCAAATTATCTAATGAGTCTCGATAGTATATTTATTCACCATATTCATATTGCATTATGGTATAATAGATGTAAACAGTTTCAGTATTTTCTAATTCTCCATCACCAAATCTTAGGTTACTTCATCACTAAGAAACTAAGTTAAAAGACTATTACTTAATGACACATATTCGATATACATTTGAAATAATTCAAATTATCTAATGAGTCTCTATAGTACATTTATTCACCATATTCATATTGTATTATGGTATAATAGATGTAAACAGTTTCAGTAGTTTTTAATTCTCCAACACCAAATCTTAGGTTACTTCATCACTAAGAAACTAAGTTAAAAGACTATTACTTAATGACACATATTCCATATACATTTGAAATAATTCAAATCATCTAATGAGTCTCGATAGTATATTTATTCACCATATTCATATTGTATTTTGGTATAATAGATGTAAACAATTTCAGTATTTTCCTTCTTTTCCATCACCAAATGTTAGGTTACTTCTTCACCAAGAAACTAAGTTAAAAGACTATTACTTAATGACACATAATATATATACATTTTAAATAATTCAAATTATCTAATGAGTCTCGATAGTATATTTATCCACCATATTCATATTGTATTATGGTATAATAGATGTAAACAGTTTCAGTATTTTCTAATTATCCATCACCAAATCTTAGGTTACTTAATCACTAAGAAACTAAGTTTAAAGACTATTACTTAATGACACATATTCGATATACATTTTAAATAATTCAAATTATCTAATGAGTCTCTATAGTACATTTATTCACCATATTCATATTGTATTATGGTATAATAGATGTAAACAGTTTCAGTATTTTTTAATTCTCCAACACCAAATCTTAGGTTACTTCATCACTAAGAAACTAAGTTAAAAGACTATTACTTAATGACACATATTCCATATACATTTGAAATAATTCAAATCATCTAATGAGTCTCGATAGTATATTTATTCACCATATTCATATTGTATTTTGGTATAATAGATGTAAACAATTTCAGTATTTTCCTTCTTTTCCATCACCAAATGTTAGGTTACTTCTTCACCAAGAAACTAAGTTAAAAGACTATTACTTAATGACACATATTATATATACATTTTAAATAATTCAAATTATCTAATGAGTCTCGATAGTATATTTATCCACCATATTCATATTGTATTATGGTATAATAGATGTAAACAGTTTCAGTATTTTCTAATTATCCATCACCAAATCTTAGGTTATTTCATCACTAAGAAACTAAGTTAAAAGACTATTACTTAATGACACATATTCCATATACATTTGAAATAATTCAAATTATCTAATGAGTCTCGATAGTATATTTATTCTCCATATTCATATTGTATTTTTGTATAATAGATGTAAACAATTTCAGTATTTTCCTTCTTTTCCATCACCAAATTTTAGGTTACTTCTTCACCAAGAAACTAAGTTAAAAGACTATTACTTAATGACACATGTTATATATACATTTGAAATAATTCAAATTATCTAATGAGTCTCGATAGTATATTTATCCACCATATTCATATTGTATTATGGTATAATAGATGTAAACAGTTTCAGTATTTTCTAATTCTCCATCACCAAATCTTAGGATACTTCATCACTAAGAAACTAAGTTAAAAGACTATTACTTAATAACTCATATTCCATATACATTTGAAATAATTCAAATTATCTAATGAGTCTCGATAATATATTTATTCACCATATTCATATTGTATTATGGTATAATAGATGTAAACAGTTTCAGTATTTTCTAATTCTCCATCACCAAATCTTAGGTTACTTCATCTCTAAGAAACTAAGTTAAAAGACTATTACTTAATGACAGATATTCCATATACATTTGAAACAATTCAAATTATCTAATGAGTCTCGATAGTATATTTATTCACCATATTCATATTGTATTATGGTATAATAGATGTAAACAGTTTCAGTATTTTCTAATTCTCCATCATCAACTTTTAGGTTACTTCATCACTAAGAAACTAAGTTAAAAGACTATTACTTAATGACACATATTCCATATACATTTGAAATGATTCAAATTATATAATGAGTCTCGATAGTATATTTATACACCATATTCATATTGTATTATGGTATAATACATGTAAACAGTTTCAGTATTTTCTAATTCTCCATCACCAAATCTTATGTTACTTCATCACTAAGAAACTAAGTTAAAAGACTATTACTTAATGACACATATTCCATATACATTTGAAATAATTCAAATTATCTAATGATTCTCGATAGTATATTTATTCACCATATTCATATTGTATTATGGTATAATAGATATAAATAGTTTCAGTATTTTCTAATTCTCCATCACCAAATCTTAGGTTACTTCATCACTAAGAAACGAAGTTAAAAGACTATTACTTAATGACACATATTCCATATACATTTGAAATAATTCAAATTATCAAATGAGTCTCGATAGTATATTTATTCACCATATTCATATTGTATTATGGTATAATAGATGTAACTAGTTTCACTATTTTCCTTCTTCTCCATCACCAAATTTTAGGTTACTTCTAAACTAAGAAACTAAATTAAAAGACTATTACTTAATGACACATATTCCATATACATTTTAAATAATTCAAATTATCTAATGAGTCTCGATAGTATATTTACCCACCATATTCATATTGTATTTTGGTATAATAGATGTAAACAATTACAGTATTTTCTAATTCTCCATCACCAAATCATAGGTTACTTCATCACTAAGAAACTAAGTTAAAAGACTATTACTTAATGACATATATTCCATATACATTTGAAATAATTCAAATTATCTAATGAGTCTCGATGGTATATTTATTCACCATATTCATATTGTATTTTGGTATAATAGATGTAAACAATTTTAGTATTTTCCTTCTTTTCCATCACCAAATTTTAGGTTACTTCTTCACCAAGAAACTAAGTTAAAAGACTATTACTTAATGACACATATTCCATATACATTTGAAATAATTCAAATTATCTAATGAGTCTCGATAGTATATTTATTCACCATATTCATATTTTATTATGGTATAATAGATGTAAACAGTTTCAGTATTTTCTAATTCTCCATCACCAAATTTTAGGTTACTTCATCACTAAGAAACTAAGTTAAAAGACTATTACTTAATGACACATATTCCATATACATTTGAAATAGTTCAAATTATCTAATGAGTCTCGATAGTATATTTATTCACCATATTCATATTGCATTATGGTATAATAGATGTAAACAGTTTCAGCATTTTCTAATTCTCCATCACCAAATCTTATGTTACTTCATCACTAAGAAACTAAGTTAAAAGACTATTACTTAATGACACATATTCCATATACATTTGAAATGATTCAAATTATATAATGAGTCTCGATAGTATATTTATACACCATATTCATATTTTATTATGGTATAATACATGTAAACAGTTTCAGTATTTTCTAATTCTCCATCACCAAATCTTATGTTACTTCATCACTAAGAAACTAAGTTAAAAGACTATTACTTAATGACACATATTCCATATACATTTGAAATAATTCAAATTATCTAATGAGTCTCGATAGTATATTTATTCTCCATATTCATATTGTATTTTTGTATAATAGATGTAAACAATTTCAGTATTTTCCTTCTTTTCCATCACCAAATTTTAGGTTACTTCTTCACCAAGAAACTAAGTTAAAAGACTATTACTTAATGACACATGTTATATATACATTTGAAATAATTCAAATTATCTAATGAGTCTCGATAGTATATTTATCCACCATATTCATATTGTATTATGGTATAATAGATGTAAACAGTTTCAGTATTTTCTAATTCTCCATCACCAAATCTTAGGATACTTCATCACTAAGAAACTAAGTTAAAAGACTATTACTTAATAACTCATATTCCATATACATTTGAAATAATTCAAATTATCTAATGAGTCTCGATAATATATTTATTCACCATATTCATATTGTATTATGGTATAATAGATGTAAACAGTTTCAGTATTTTCTAATTCTCCATCACCAAATCTTAGGTTACTTCATCTCTAAGAAACTAAGTTAAAAGACTATTACTTAATGACAGATATTCCATATACATTTGAAATAATTCAAATTATCTAATGAGTCTCGATAGTATATTTATTCACCATATTCATATTGTATTATGGTATAATAGATGTAAACAGTTTCAGTATTTTCTAATTCTCCATCATCAACTTTTAGGTTACTTCATCACTAAGAAACTAAGTTAAAAGACTATTACTTAATGACACATATTCCATATACATTTGAAATGATTCAAATTATATAATGAGTCTCGATAGTATATTTATACACCATATTCATATTGTATTATGGTATAATACATGTAAACAGTTTCAGTATTTTCTAATTCTCCATCACCAAATCTTATGTTACTTCATCACTAAGAAACTAAGTTACAAAAACTATTACTTAATGACACATATTCCATATACATTTGAAATAATTCAAATTATCTAATGAGTCTCGATAGTATATTTATTCACCATATTCATATTGTATTATGGTATAATAGATGTAACTAGTTTCACTATTTTCCTTCTTCTCCATCACCAAATTTTAGGTTACTTCTTCACTAAGAAACTAAATTAAAAGACTATTACTTAATGACACATATTCCATATACATTTTAAATAATTCTAATTATCTAATGAGTCTCGATAGTATATTTACCCACCATATTCATATTGTATTTTGGTATAATAGATGTAAACAATTACAGTATTTTCTAATTCTCCATCACCAAATCATAGGTTACTTCATCACTAAGAAACTAAGTTAAAAGACTATTACTTAATGACACATATTCCATATACATTTGAAATAATTCAAATTATCTAATGAGTCTCGATAGTATATTTATTCACCATATTCATATTGTATTTTGGTATAATAGATGTAAACAATTTTAGTATTTTCCTTCTTTTCCATCACCAAATTTTAGGTTACTTCTTCACCAAGAAACTAAGTTAAAAGACTATTACTTAATGACACATATTCCATATACATTTGAAATAATTCAAATTATCTAATGAGTCTCGATAGTATATTTATTCACCATATTCATATTTTATTATGGTATAATAGATGTAAACAGTTTCAGTATTTTCTAATTCTCCATCACCAAATTTTAGGTTACTTCATCACTAAGAAACTAAGTTAAAAGACTATTACTTAATGACACATATTCCATATACATTTGAAATAGTTCAAATTATCTAATGAGTCTCGATAGTATATTTATTCACCATATTCATATTGCATTATGGTATAATAGATGTAAACAATTTCAGTATTTTCTAATTCTCCATCACCAAATCTTAGGTTACTTCATCACTGAGAAACAAAGTTAAAAGACTATTACTTAATGACACATATTCGATATACATTTGAAATAATTCAAATTAAATAATGAGTCTCTATAGTACATTTATTCACCATATTCATATTGTATTATGGTATAATAGATGTAGACAGTTTCAGTATTTTTTAATTCTCCAACACCAAATCTTAGGTTACTTCATCACTAAGAAACTAAGTTAAAAGACTATTACTTAATGACACATATTCCATATACATTTGAAATAATTCAAATCATCTAATGAGTCTCGATAGTATATTTATTCACCATATTCATATTGTATTTTGGTATAATAGATGTAAACAATTTCAGTATTTTCCTTCTTTTCCATCACCAAATGTTAGGTTACTTCTTCACCAAGAAACTAAGTTAAAAGACTATTACTTAATGACACATATTATATATACATTTTAAATAATTCAAATTATCTAATGAGTCTCGATAGTATATTTATCCACCATATTCATATTGTATTATGGTATAATAGATGTAAACAGTTTCAGTATTTTCTAATTATCCATCACCAAATCTTAGGTTACTTCATCACTAAGAAACTAAGTTAAAAGACTATTACTTAATGACACATATTCGATATACATTTGAAATAATTCAAATTATCTAATGAGTCTCTATAGTACATTTATTCACCATATTCATATTGTATTATGGTATAATAGATGTAAACAGTTTCAGTATTTTTTAATTCTCCAACACCAAATCTTAGGTTACTTCATCACTAAGAAACTAAGTTAAAAGACTATTACTTAATGACACATATTCCATATACATTTGAAATAATTCAAATCATCTAATGAGTCTCGATAGTATATTTATTCACCATATTCATATTGTATTTTGGTATAATAGATGTAAACAATTTCAGTATTTTCCTTCTTTTCCATCACCAAATGTTAGGTTACTTCTTCACCAAGAAACTAAGTTAAAAGACTATTACTTAATGACACATATTATATATACATTTTAAATAATTCAAATTATCTAATGAGTCTCGATAGTATATTTATCCACCATATTCATATTGTATTATGGTATAATAGATGTAAACAGTTTCAGTATTTTCTAATTATCCATCACCAAATCTTAGGTTACTTCATCACTAAGAAACTAAGTTAAAAGACTATTACTTAATGACACATATTCGATATACATTTGAAATAATTCAAATTATCTAATGAGTCTCTATAGTACATTTATTCACCATATTCATATTGTATTATGGTATAATAGATGTAAACAGTTTCAGTATTTTTTAATTCTCCAACACCAAATCTTAGGTTACTTCATCACTAAGAAACTAAGTTAAAAGACTATTACTTAATGACACATATTCCATATACATTTGAAATAATTCAAATCATCTAATGAGTCTCGATAGTATATTTATTCACCATATTCATATTGTATTTTTGTATAATAGATGTAAACAATTTCAGTATTTTCCTTCTTTTCCATCACCAAATGTTAGGTTACTTCTTCACCAAGAAACTAAGTTAAAAGACTATTACTTCATGACACATATTATATATACATTTTAAATAATTCAAATTATCTAATGAGTCTCGATAGTATATTTATCCACCATATTCATATTGTATTATGGTATAATAGATGTAAACAGTTTCAGTATTTTCTAATTATCCATCACCAAATCTTAGGTTACTTCATCACTAAGAAACTAAGTTAAAAGACTATTACTTAATGACACATATTCCATATACATTTGAAATAATTCAAATCATCTAATGAGTCTCGATAGTATATTTATTCACCATATTCATATTGTATTTTGGTATAATAGATGTAAACAATTTCAGTATTTTCCTTCTTTTCCATCACCAAATGTTAGGTTACTTCTTCACTAAGAAACTAAGTTAAAAGACTATTACTTAATGACACATATTATATATACATTTTAATTAATTCAAATTATCTATTGAGTCTCGATAGTATATTTATCCACCATATTCATATTGTATTATGGTATAATAGATGTAAACAGTTTCAGTATTTTCTAATTATCCATCACCAAATCTTAGGTTACTTCATCACTAAGAAATTAAGTTAAAAGACTATTACTTAATGACACATATTCCATATACATTTGAAATAATTCAAATTATCTAATGATTCTCGATAGTATATTTATTCACCATATTCATATTGTATTATGGTATAATAGATATAAACAGTTTCAGTATTTTCTAATTCTCCATCACCAAATCTTAGGTTACTTCATCACTAAGAAACTAAGTTAAAAGACTATTACTTAATGACATATATTCCATATACATTTGAAATAATTCAAATAATCTAATGAGTCTAGATAGTATATTTATCCACCATATTCATATTGTATTATGGTATAATAGATGTAAACAGTTTCAGTATTTTCTAATTCTCCATCACCAAATCTTAGCTTACTTCATCACTAAGAAACTAAGTTAAAAGACTATTACTTAATGACACATATTCCATATACATTTTAAATAATTCAAATTATCTAATGAGTCTCGATAGTATATTTATTCACCATATTCATATTGTATTATGGTATAATACATGTAAACAGTTTCAGTATTTTCTAATTCTCCATCACCAAATCTTAGGTTACTTCATCACTAAGAAACTAAGTTAAAAGACTATTACTTAATGACACATATTCCATATACATTTGAAATAATTCAAATTATCTAATGAGTCTCGATAGTATATTTATTCACCATATTCATATTGCATTATGGTATAATAGATGTAAACAGTTTCAGTATTTTCTAATTCTCCATCATTAAATCTTAGGTTACTTCATCACAAAGAAACTAAGTTAAAAGACTATTACTTAATGACACATATTCCATATACATTTGAAATAATTCAAATTATCTAATGTGTCTAGATAGAAGATTTATTCACCATATTCATATTGTATTATGGTATAAAAGATATAAACAGTTTTAGTATTTTCTAATTCTCCATCACCAAATCTTAGGTTACTTCATCACTAAGAAACTAAGTTAAAAGACTATTACTTAATGACATATATTCCATATACATTTGAAATAATTCAAATTATCTAATGAGTCTAGATAATATATTTATCCACCATATTCCTATTGTATTATGGTATGATAGATGTAAATAGTTTCGGTATTTTCTAATTCTCCATCACCAAATCATAGGTTAGTTCATCACTAAGAAACTAAGTTAAAAGACTATTACTTAATGACACATATTCCATATACATTTGAAATAATTCAAATTATCTAATGAGTCTCGATAGTATATTTATCCACCATATTCATATTGTATTATGGTATAATAAATGTAAACAGTTTCGGTATTTTCTAATTCTCAATCACCAAATCTTAGGTTACTTCATCACTAAGAAACTAAGTTAAAAGACTATTACTTAATGACACATATTCCATATACATTTGAAATAATTCAAATTATATAATGAGTCTATATAGTATATTTATCCACCATATTCATATTGCATTATGGTATAATAGATGTAAACAGTTTCAGTATTTTCTAATTCTCCATCACCAAATCTTAGGTTACTTCATCACTAAGAAACTAAGTTAAAAGACTATTACTTAATGACACATATTCCATATACATTTGAAATAATTCAAATTATCTAATGAGTCTCGATATTATATTTATCCACCATATTCATATTGTATTATGGTATAATAGATGTAAACAATTTCGGTATTTTCTAATTCTTAATCACCAAATCTTAGGTTACTTCATCACTAAGAAACTAAGTTAAAAGACTATTACTTAATGACACATATTCCATATACATTTAAAATAATTCAAATTGTCTAATGAGTCTCGATAGTATATTTATTCACCATAATCATATTGTATTTTGGTATAATAGATGTAAATAATTTCAGCATTTTCCTTCTTTTCCATCACCAAATTTTAGGTTACTTCATCACTAAGAAACTAAGTTAAAAGACTATTACTTAATGACACATATTCCATATACATTTGAAATAATTCAAATTATCTAATGAGTCTCGATAGTATATTTATTCACCATATTCATATTGCATTATGGTATAATAGATGTAAACAGTTTCAGTATTTTCTAATTCTCCATCACCAAATCTTAGGTTACTTCATCACTAAGAAACTAAGTTAAAAGACTATTACTTAATGATACATATTCGATATACATTTGAAATAATTCAAATTATATAATGAGTCTCTATAGTACATTTATTCACCATATTCATATTGTATTATGGTATAATAGATGTAAACAGTTTCAGTATTTTTTAATTCTTCAACACCAAATCTTAGGTTACTTCATCACTAAGAAACTAAGTTAAAAGACTATTACTTAATGACACATATTCCATATACATTTGAAATAATTCAAATCATCTAATGAGTCTCGATAGTATATTTATTCACCATATTCATATTGTATTTTGGTATAATAGATGTAAACAATTTCAGTATTTTCCTTCTTTTCCATCACCAAATGTTAGGTTACTTCTTCACCAAGAAACTAAGTTAAAAGACTATTACTTAATGACACATATTATATATACATTTTAAATAATTCAAATTATCTAATGAGTCTCGATAGTATATTTATCCACCATATTCATATTTTATTATGGTATAATAGATGTAAACAGTTTCAGTATTTTCTAATTATCCATCACCAAATCTTAGGTTACTTCATCACTAAGAAACTAAGTTAAAAGACTATTACTTAATGACACATATTCGATATACATTTGAAATAATTCAAATTATCTAATGAGTCTCTATAGTACATTTATTCACCATAGTCATATTGTATTATGGTATAATAGATGTAAACAGTTTCAGTATTTTTTAATTCTCCAACACCAAATCTAAGGTTACTTCATCACTAAGAAACTAAGTTAAAAGACTATTACTTAATGACACATATTCCATATACATTTAAAATAATTCAAATCATCTAATGAGTCTCGATAGTATATTTATTCACCATATTCATATTGTATTTTTGTATAATAGATGTAAACAATTTCAGTATTTTCCTTCTTTTCCATCACCAAATGTTAGGTTACTTCTTCACCAAGAAACTAAGTTAAAAGACTATTACTTAATGACACATATTATATATACATTTTAAATAATTCAAATTATCTAATGAGTCTCGATAGTATATTTATCCACCATATTCATATTGTATTATAGTATAATAGATGTAAACAGTTTCAGTATTTTCTAATTATCCATCACCAAATCTTAGGTTACTTCATCACTAAGAAACTAAGTTAAAAGACTATTACTTAATGACACATATTCCATATACATTTGAAATAATTCAAATCATCTAATGAGTCTCGATAGTATATTTATTCACCATATTCATATTGTATTTTGGTATAATAGATGTAAACAATTTCAGTATTTTCCTTCTTTTCCATCACCAAATGTTAGGTTACTTCTTCACCAAGAAACTAAGTTAAAAGACTATTACTTAATGACACATATTATATATACATTTTAAATAATTCAAATTATCTAATGAGTCTCGATAGTATATTTATCCACCATATTCATATTGTATTATCGTATAATAGATGTAAACAGTTTCAGTATTTTCTAATTATCCATCACCAAATCTTAGGTTACTTCATCACTAAGAAACTAAGTTAAAAGACTATTACTTAATGACACATATTCCATATACATTTGAAATAATTCAAATTATCTAATGAGTCTCGATAGTATATTTATTCACCATATTCATATTGTATTATGGTATAATAGATATAAACAGTTTCAGTATTTTCTAATTCTCCATCACCAAATCTTAGGTTACTTCATCACTAAGAAACTAAGTTAAAAGACTATTACTTAATGACACATATTCCATATACATTTGAAATAATTCAAATAATCTAATGAGTCTAGATAGTATATTTATCCACCATATTCATATTGTATTATGGTATAATAGATGTAAACAGTTTCAGTATTTTCTAATTCTCCATCACCAAATCTTAGCTTACTTCATCACTAAGAAACTAAGTTAAAAGACTATTACTTAATGACACATATTCCATATACATTTGAAATAATTCAAATTATCTAATGAGTCTCGATAGTATATTTATTCACCATATTCATATTGTATTATGGTATAATACATGTAAACAGTTTCAGTATTTTCTAATTCTCCATCACCAAATCTTAGGTTACTTCATCACTAAGAAACTAAGTTAAAAGACTATTACTTAATGACACATATTCCATATACATTTGAAATAATTCAAATTATCTAATGAGTCTCGATAGTATATTTATTCACCATATTCATATTGCATTATGGTATAATAGATGTAAACAGTTTCAGTATTTTCTAATTCTCCATCATTAAATCTTAGGTTACTTCATCACTAAGAAACTAAGTTAAAAGACTATTACTTAATGACACATATTCCATATACATTTGAAATAATTCAAATTATCTAATGTGTCTAGATAGAAGATTTATTCACCATATTCATATTGTATTATGGTATAATAGAGATAAACAGTTTTAGTATTTTCTAATTCTCCATCACCAAATCTTAGGTTACTTCATCACTAAGAAACTAAGTTAAAAGACTATTACTTAATGACATATATTCCATATACATTTGAAATAATTCAAATTATCTAATGAGTCTAGATAATATATTTATCCACCATATTCCTATTGTATTATGGTATGATAGATGTAAATAGTTTCGGTATTTTCTAATTCTCCATCACCAAATCATAGGTTAGTTCATCACTAAGAAACTAAGTTAAAAGACTATTACTTAATGACACATATTCCATATACATTTGAAATAATTCAAATTATCTAATGAGTCTCGATAGTATATTTATTCACCATATTCATATTGTATTATGGTATAATAGATGTAAACAATTTCGGTATTTTCTAATTCTCAATCACCAAATCTTAGGTTACTTCATCACTAAGAAACTAAGTTAAAATACTATTACTTAATGACACATATTCCATATACATTTGAAATAATTCAAATTATCTAATGAGTTTCGATAGTATATTTATTCACCATATTCATATTGCATTATGGTATAATAGATATAAACAGTTTCAGTATTTTCTAATTCTCCATCACCAAATTTTAGGTTACTTCTTCACCAAGAAACTAAGTTAAAAGACTATTACTTAATGACACATATTATATATACATTTGAAATAATTCAAATTATCTAATGAGTCTCGATAGTATATTTATCCACCATATTCATATTGTATTTTGGTATAATAGATTTAAACAGTTTCAGTATTTTCTAATTCTCCATCACCAAATCTTAGGTTACTTCATCACTAAGAAACTAAGTTAAAAGACTATTACTTAATGACACATATTCCATATACATTTGAAATAATTCAAATTAACTAATGAGTCTCGATAATATATTTATTCACCATATTCATATTGTATTATGGTATAATAGATATAAACAGTTTCAGTATTTTCTAATTCTCCATCACCAAATCTTAGGTTACTTCATCATTAAGAAACTAAGTTAAAAGACTATTACTTAATGACACATATTCCATATACATTTGAAATAATTAAAATTATATAATGAGTCTAGATAGTATATTTATCCACCATATTCATATTGTATTATGGTATAATAAATGTAAACAGTTTCGGTATTTTCTAATTCTCAATCACCAAATCTTAGGTTACTTCATCACTTAGAAACTAAGTTAAAAGACTATTACTTAATTGCACATATTCCATATAATTTGAAATAATTCAAATTATCTAATGAGTTTCGATAGTATATTTATTCACCATATTCATATTGTATTTTGGTATAATAGATTTAAACAATTTCAGTATTTTCCTTCTTTTCCATCACCAAATTTTAGGTTACTTCTTCACCAAGAAACTAAGTTAAAAGACTATTACTTAATGACACATATTATATATACATTTGAAATAATTCAAATTATCTAATGAGTCTCGATAGTATATTTATCCACCATATTCATATTGTATTATGGTATAATAGATTTAAACAGTTTCAGTATTTTCTAATTCTCCATCACCAAATCTTAGGTTACTTCATCACTAAGAAACTAAGTTAAAAGACTATTACTTAATGACACATATTCCATATACATTTGAAATAATTCAAATTATGTAATGAGTCTCGATAGTATATTTATTCACCATATTCATATTGTATTATGGTATAATAGATATAAACTGTTTCAGTATTTTCTAATTCTCCATCACCAAATCTTAGGTTACTTCATCACTAAGAAACTAAGTTAAAAGACTATTACTTAATGACACATATTCCATATACATTTAAAATAATTCAAATTATATAATGAGTCTCGATAGTATATTTATTCACCATATTCATATTGTATTATGGTATAATAGATGTAAACAGTTTCAGTATTTTCTAATTCTCCATCACCAAATCTTATGTTACTTCATCACTAAGAAACTAAGTTAAAAGACTATTACTTAATGACACATATTCCATATACATTTGAAATAATTCAAATTATATAATGAGTCTATATAGTATATTTATCCACCATATTCATATTGCATTATGGTATAATAGATGTAAACAGTTTCAGTATTTTCTAATTCTCCATCACCAAATATTAGGTTACTTCATCATTAAGAAACTAAGTTAAAAGACTATTACTTAATGACACATATTCCATATACATTTGAAATAATTCAAATTATCTAATGAGTCTCGATAGTATATTTATTCACCATATTCATATTGCATTATGGTATAATAGATGTAAACAGTTTCAGTATATTCTAATTCTCCATCATTAAATCTTAGGTTACTTCATCACTAAGAAACTAAGTTAAAAGACTATTACTTAATGACACATATTCCATATACATTTGAAATAATTCAAATTATCTAATGAGTCTCTATAGTATATTTATTCACCATATTCATATTGTATTATTGTATGATACATGTAAACAGTTTCAGTATTTTCTAAGTCTCCATCACCAAATCTTAGGTTACTTCATCACTAAGAAACTAAGTTAAAAGACTATTACTTAATGACACATATTCCATATACATTTGAAATAATTCAAATTATCTAATGAGTCTCGATAGTATATTTATCCACCATATTCATATTGTATTATGGTATAATAGATGTAAACAATTTCGGTATTTTCTAATTCTCAATCACCAAATCTTAGGTTACTTCATCACTAAGAAACTAAGTTAAAAGACTATTACTTAATGACACATATTCCATAAACATTTGAAATAATTCAAATTATCTAATGAGTTTCCATAGTATATTTATTCACCATATTCATATTGTATTTTGGTATAATAGATGTAAACAATTTCAGTATTTTCCTTCTTTTCCATCACCAAATTTTAGGTTACTTCTTCACCAAGAAACTAAGTTAAAAGACTATTACTTAATGACACATATTAAATATACATTTGAAATAATTCAAATTATCTAATGAGTCTCGATAGTATATTTATCCACCATATTCATATTGTATTATGGTATAATAGATTTAAACAGTTTCAGTATTTTCTAATTCTCCATCACCAAATCTTAGGTTACTTCATCACTAAGAAACTAAGTTAAAAGACTATTACTTAATGACACATATTCCATATACATTTGAAATAATTCAAATTATCTAATGAGTCTCGATAATATATTTATTCACCATATTCATATTGTATTATGGTATAATAGATATAAACAGTTTCAGTATTTTCTAATTCTCCATCACCAAATCTTAGGTTACTTCATCATTAAGAAACTAAGTTACAAGACTATTACTTAATGACACATATTCCATATACATTTGAAATAATTAAAATTATATAATGAGTCTATATAGTATATTTACCCACCATATTCATATTGTATTATGTTATAATACATGTAAACAGTTTCAGTATTTTCTAAGTCTCCATCACCAAATCTTAGGTTACTTCATCACTAAGAAACTAAGTTAAAAGACTATTACTTAATGACACATATTCCATATACATTTGAAATAATTCAAATTATCTAATGAGTCTCGATAGTATATTTATCCACCATATTCATATTGTATAATGGTATAATAGATGTAAACAATTTCAGTATTTTCCTTCTTCTCCATCACCAAATTTTAGGTTACTTCTTCACTAAGAAACTAAGTTAAAAGACTATTACTTAATGACACATATTCCATATACATTTGAAATAATTCAAATTATCTAATGAGTCTCGATAGTATATTTATTCACCATATTCATATTGTATTATGGTATAATAGATGTAAACAGTTTCAGTATTTTCTAATTCTCCAACACCAAATCTTAGGTTACTTCATCACTAAGAAACTAAGTTAAAAGACTATTACTTAATGATACATATTCCATATACATTTGAAATAATTCAAATTATCTAATGAGTCTCGATAGTATATTTATTCACCATATTCATATTGTATTATGGTATAATACATGTAAACAGTTTCAGTATTTTCTAATTCTCCATCACCAAATCTTAGGTTACTTCATCACTAAGAAACTAAGTTTAAAGACTATTACTTAATGATACATATTCCATATACATTTGAAATAATCAAATTATCTAATGAGTCTCGATAGTATATTTATTCACCATATTTATATTGTATTATGGTATAATAGATGTAAACAGTTTCAGTATTTTCTAATTCTCCATCACCAAATTTTAGGTTACTTCATCACTAAGAAACTAAGTTAAAAGACTATTACTTAATGACACATATTCCATATACATTTGAAATGATTCAAATTATCTAAGGTGTCTCGATAGTATATTTATCCACCATATTCGTATTGTATTATGGTATAATAGATGTAAACAATTTCAATATTTTTCTTCTTCTCCATCACCAAATTTTAGGTTACTTCATCACTAAGAAACTAAGTTAAAAGACTATTACTTAATGACACATATTCCATATACATTTGAAATAATTCAAATTATCTAATGAGTCTCGATAGTATATTTATTCACCATATTCATATTGTATTATGGTATAATAGATGTAAACAGTTTCGGTATTTTCTAGTTCTCCATCACCAAATCTTAGGTTACTTCATCACTAAGAAACTAAGTTAAAAGACTATTACTTAATGACACATATTCCATATACATTTGAAATAATTCAAATTATCTAATGAGTCTCGATAGTATATTTATTCACCATATTCATATTGTATTATGGTATAATAGATATAAACAGTTTCAGTATTTTCTAATTCTCCATCACCAAAACTTAGGTTACTTCATCACTAAGAAACTAAGTTAAAAGACTATTACTTAACGACATATATTCAATATACATTTGAAATAATTCAAATTATCTAATGAGTCTAGATAATATATTTATCCACCATATTCATATTATATTATGGTATAATAGATGTAAATAGTTTCGGTATTTTCTAATTCTCCATCACCAAATCTTAGGTTAGATCATCACTAAGAAACTAAGTTAAAAGACTATTACTTAATGACACATATTCCATATACATTTGAAATAATTCAAATTATCTAATGTGTCTAGATAGAAGATTTATTCACCATATTCATATTGTATTATGGTATAATAGATATAAACAGTTTCAGTATTTTCTAATTCTCCATCACCAAATCTTAGGTTACTTCATCATTAAGAAACTAAGTTAAAAGACTATTACTTAATGACACATATTCCATATACATTTGAAATAATTAAAATTATATAATGAGTCTAGATAGTATATTTATTCACAATAATCATATTGTATTTTGGTATAATAGATGTAAATAATTTCAGGATTTTCCTTCTTTTCCATCACCAAATTTTAGGTTACTTCTTCACCAAGAAACTAAGTTAAAAGACTATTACTTAATGACACATATTATATATACATTTGAAATAATTCAAATTATCTAATGAGTCTCGATAGTATATTTATCCACCATATTCATATTGCATTATGGTATAATAGATGTAAACAGTTTCAGTATTTTCTAATTCTCCATCACCAAATCTTAGGTTACTTCATCACTAAGAAACTAAGTTAAAAGACTATTACTTAATGACACATATTCCATATACATTTGAAATAATTCAAATTATCTAATGAGTCTCGATAGTATATTTATTCACCATATTCATATTGTATTATGGTATAATAGATGTAAATAGTTTCGGTATTTTCTAATTCTCCATCACCAAATCTTAGGTTAGTTCATCACTAAGAAACTAAGTTAAAAGACTATTACTTAATGACACATATTCCATATACATTTGAAATAATTCAAATTATCTAATGAGTCTCGATAGTATATTTATTAAACATATTCATATTGTATTATGGTATAATAGATGTAAACAGTTTAAGTATTTTCTAATTCTCCATCACCAAATCTTAGGTTACTTCATCACTAAGAAAATAAGTTAAAAGACTATTACTTAATGACACATATTCCATATACATTTGAAATAATTCAAATTATCTAATGAGTCTCGATAGTATATTTATCCACCATATTCATATTGTATTATGGTATAATAGATGTAAACAGTTTCAGTATTTTCTAATTCTCCATCACCAAATTTTAGGTTACTTCATAACTAAGAAACTAAATTAAAAGACTATTACTTAATGACATATATTCCATATACATTTGAAATAATTCAAATTATCTAATGAGTCTCGATAGTATGTTTATCCACCATATTCATATTGTATTATGGTATAATAGATGTAAACAATTTCAATATTTTTCTTCTTCTCCATCACCAAATTTTAGGTTACTTAATCACTAAGAAACTAAGTTAAAAGACTATTAAATGATGACACATATTTTATATACATCAGAAATAATTCAAATTATATAATGAGTCTCGATAGTATATTTATTCACCATATTCATATTGTATTATGGTATAATAGATGTAAACAGTTTCAGTATTTTCTAATTTTCCATCACCAATTCTTAGGTTACTTCATCACTAAGAAACTAAGTTAAAAGACTATTACTTAATGACACATATTCCATATACATTTGAAATAATTCAAATTATCTAATGAGTCTCGATAGTATATTTATTCACCATATTCATATTGTATTATGATATAATAGATGTAAATAATTTCAATATTTTTCTTCTTCTCCATTACCAAATTTTAGGTTACTTCATCACTAAGAAACTAAGTTAAAACACTATTACTTAATGACACATATTCCATATACATTTGAAAAAAATTCAAATTATCTAATGAGTATCGATAGTTTATTAATCCACCATATTCATATTGTATTAAGTTATAATAGATGTAAACAATTTCAATATTTTCCTTCTTCTCCATCACCAAATTTTAGGTTACTTCTTCACCAAGAAACTAAGTTAAAAGACAATTAATTAATGACACATATTCCATATACATTAGAAATAATTTAAATTATATAATGAGTCTCGATAGTATATTTATTCACGAAATTCATATTGTATTATGGTATAATAGATGTAAACAATTTCAGTATTTTCTTCTTCTCCATCACCAAATTTTAGGTTACTTCATCACTAAGAAACTAAGTTAAAAGACTATTAATTGATGACACATATTTTATATACATTGAAAATAGTTCAAATTATATAATGAGTCTCGATAGTTTATTTATTCACCATATTCATATTGTATTATGGTATAATAGATGTAAACAATTTCAATATGTTTCTTCTTCTGCATCACCAAATTTTAGGTTACTTCATCACTAAGAAACTAAGTTAAAAGACTATTACTTAATGACACATATTCCATATACATTTGAAATAATTCAAATTATCTAATGAGTCTCGGTAGTATATTTATCCACCATATTCATATTTTATTATGGTATAATAGATGTAAACAGTTTCAGTATTTTCTAATTCTCCATCACCAAATCTTAGGATACTTCATCACTAAGAAACTAAGTTAAAAGACTATTACTTAATGACTCATATTCCATATACATTTGAAATAATTCAAATTATCTAATGAGTCTCGATAGTATATTTATTCACCATATTCATATTGTATTATGGTATAATAGATGTAAACAATTTCAATATTTTTCTTCTTCTCCATCACCAAATTTTTGGTTACTTCATCACTAAGAAACTAAGTTAAAAGACTATTACTTAATGACACATATTCCATATACATTTGAAATAATTTAAATTTTCTAATGAGTCTCGATAGTATATTTATTCACCATATTCTTATTGTATTATGTTATAATAGATGTAAACAATTTCAGTATTTTCTAATTCTCCATCACCAAATCTTAGGTTACTTCATCATTAAGAAACTAAGTTAAAAGACTATTACTTAATGACACATATTCCATATACATTTGAAATAATTCAAATTATCTAATGAGTCTCAATAGTATATTTATCCACCATATTCATATTGTATTATTGTATAATAGTTGTAAACAGTTTCAGTATTTTCTAATTCTCCATCACCAAATCTTAGGTTACTTCATCACTAAGAAACTAAGTTAAAAGACTATTACTTAATAACACATATTCCATATACATTTGAAATAATTCAAATTATCTAATGTGTCTAGATAGAAGATTTCTTCAACATATTCATATTGTATTATGGTATAATAGATGTAAACAGTTTCAGTATTTTCTAATTCTCCATCACAAAATTTTTGGTTACTTCATCACTATGAAACTAAGTTAAAAGACTATTACTTAATGACACATATTCCATATACATTTGAAATAATTCAAATTATCTAATGAGTCTCGATAGTATATTTATTCACTTTATTCATATTGTATTATGGTATAATAGATGTAAATAATTTCAATATTTTTCTTCTTCTCCATCACCAAATTTTAGGTTACTTCATCACTAAGAAACTAAGTTAAAACACTATTACTTAATGACACATATTCCATATACATTTGAAAAAATTCAAATTATCTAATGAGTATCGATAGTTTATTAATCCACCATTTCATATTGTATTAAGGTATAATAGATGTAAACAATTTCAATATTTTCCTTCTTCTCCATCACCAAATTTTAGGTTACTTCTTCATCAAGAAACTAAGTTAAAAGACAATTAATTAATGACACATATTCCATATACATTAGAAATAATTTAAATTATATAATAAGTCTCGATAGTATATTTATTCACGAAATTCATATTGTATTATGGTATAATAGATGTAAACAATTTCAGTATTTTCTTCTTCTCCATCACCAAATTTTAGGTTACTTCATCACTAAGAAACTAAGTTAAAAGACTATTAATTGATGACACATATTTTATATACATTGAAAATAATTCAAATTATATAATGAGTCTCGATAGTATATTTATTCACCATATTCATATTGTATTATGGTATAATAGATGTAAATAACTTCAATATATTTCTTCTTCTCCATCACCAAATTTTAGGTTACTTCATCACTAAGAAACTAAGTTAAAAGACTATTAATTAATGACACATATTCCATATACATTTGAAATAATTCAAATTATCTAATGAGTCTCGGTAGTATATTTATCCACCATATTCATATTGTATTATGGTATAATAGATGTAAACAGTTTCAGTATTTTCTAATTCTCCATCACCAAATCTTAGGATACTTGATCACTAAGAAACTAAGTTAAAAGACTATTACTTAATGACTCATATTCCATATACATTTGAAATAATTCAAATTATCTAATGAGTCTCGATAGTATATTTATTCACCATATTCATATTGTATTATGGTATAATAGATGTAAACAATTTCAATATTTTTCTTCTTCTCCATCACCAAATTTTAGGTTACTTCATCACTAAGAAACTAAGTTAAAAGACTATTACTTAATGACACATATTCCATATACATTTGAAATAATTTTAATTATCTAATGAGTCTCGATAGTATATTTATTCACCATATTCATATTGTATTATGGTATAATAGATGTAAACAATTTCAGTATTTTCTAATTCTCCATCACCAAATCTTAGGTTACTTCATCATTAAGAAACTAAGTTAAAAGACTATTACTTAATGACACATATTCCATATACATTTGAAATAATTCAAATTATCTAATGAGTCTTGATAGTATATTTATCCACCATATTCATATTGTATTATGGTATAATAGATGTAAACAGTTTCAGTATTTTCTAATTCTCCATCACAAAATCTTAAGTTACTTCATCACTAAGAAACTAAGTTAAAAGACTATTACTTAATGACACATATTCCATATATATTTGAAATAATTCAAATTATCTAATGAGTCTAGATAGTATATTTATCCACCATATTCATATTGTATTATGGTATAATAGATGTAAACAATTTCAGTATTTTCTAATTCTCCATCACCAAATTTTAGGTTACTTCATCACTAAGAAACTAAATTAAAAGACTATTACTTAATGACACATATTCCATATACATTTGAAATAATTCAAATTATCTAATGAGTCTCGATAGTATATTTATTCACCATATTCATATTGTATTATGGTATAATAGATGTAAACAATTTCAATATTTTTCTTCTTCTCCATCACCAAATTTTAGGTTACTTCATCACTAAGAAACTAAGTTAAAAGACTATTACTTAATGACACATATTCCATATACATTTGAAATAATTTTAATTATCTAATGAGTCTCGATAGTATATTTATTCACCATATTCATATTGTATTATGGTATAATAGATGTAAACAATTTCAGTATTTTCTAATTCTCCATCACCAAATCTTAGGTTACTTCATCATTAAGAAACTAAGTTAAAAGACTATTACATAATGACACATATTCCATATACATTTGAAATAATTCAAATTATCTAATGAGTCTTGATAGTATATTTATCCACCATATTCATATTGTATTATGGTATAATAGATGTAAACAGTTTCAGTATTTTCTAATTCTCCATCACAAAATCTTAAGTTACTTCATCACTAAGAAACTAAGTTAAAAGACTATTACTTAATGACACATATTCCATATACATTTGAAATAATTCAAATTATCTAATGGGTCTAAATAGTATATTTATCCACCATATTCATATTGTATTATGGTATAATAGATGTAAACAGTTTCAGTATTTTCTAATTCTCCATCACCAAATTTTAGGTTACTTCATCACTAAGAAACTAAATTAAAAGACTATTACTTAATGACACATATTCCATATACATTTGAAATAATTCAAATTATCTAATGAGTCTGGATAGTATATTTATTCACCATATTCATATTGTATTATGGTATAATAGATGTAAATAATTTCAATATTTTTCTTCTTCTCCATCACCAACTTTTAGGTTACTTCATCACTAAGAAACTAAGTTAAAACACTATTACTTAATTACACATATTCCATATACATTTGAAAAAATTCAAATTATCTAATGAGTATCGATAGTTTATTAATCCACCATATTCATATTGTATTAAGGTATAATAGATGTAAACAATTTCAATATTTTCCTTCTTCTCCATCGCCAAATTTTAGGTTACTTCTTCACCAAGAAACTAAGTTAAAAGACAATTAATTAATGACACATATTCCATATACATTACAAATAATTTAAATTATATAATGAGTCTCGATAGTATATTTATTCACGAAATTCATATTGTATTATGGTATAATAGATGTAAACAATTTTAGTATTTTCTTCTTCTCCATCACTAAATTTTAGGTTACTTCATCACTAAGAAACTAAGTTAAAAGACTATTAATTGATGACACATATTTTATATACATTGAAAATAATTCAAATTATATAATGAGTCTCGATAGTATATTTATTCACCATATTCATATTGTATTATGGTATAATAGATGTAAACAATTTCAATATTTTTCTTCTTCTCCATCACCAAATTTTAGGTTACTTCATCACTAAGAAACTAAGTTAAAAGACTATTACTTAATGACACATATTCCATATACATTTGAAATAATTCAAATTATCTAATGAGACTCGGTAGTATATTTATCCACCATATTCATATTGTATTATGGTATAATAGATGTAAACAGTTTCAGTATTTTCTAATTCTCCATCACCAAATCTTAGGATACTTCATCACTAAGAAACTAAGTTAAAAGACTATTACTTAATGACTCATATTCCATATACATTTGAAATAATTCAAATTATCTAATGAGTCTCGATAGTATGTTTATCCACCATATTCAAATTGTATTATGGTATAATAGATGTAAACAATTTCAGTATTTTCCTTCTTTTCCATCACCAAATATTAGGTTACTTCATCACTAAGAAACTAAGTTAAAAGACTATTACTTAATGAGACATATTCCATATGCATTTGAAATAATTTAAATTATCTAATGAGTCTAAATAGTATATTTATCCACCATATTCATATTGTATTATGGTATAATAGATGTAAACAGTTTCAGTATTTTTATAATTCTCCATCACCAAATCTTAGGTTAGTTCATCACGAAGAAACTAAGTTAAAAGACTATTACTTAATTACACATATTCCATATACATTTGAAATAATTCAAATTATATAATGAGTCTCGATAGTATATTTATCCACCATATTCATATTGTATTATGGTATAATAGATGTAAACAGTTTCAGTATTTTTTTAATTCTCCATCACCAAATCTTAGGTTAGTTCAGCACTAAGAAACTAACTTAAAAGACTATTACTTAATGGCACATATTCCATATACATTTGAAATAATTCAAATTATATAATGAGTCTCGATAGTATATTTATTCACCATATTCATATTGTATTATGGTATAATACATGTAAACAGTTTCAGTAATTTCTAATTCTCCATCACCAAATCTTAGGTTACTTCATCACTAAGAAACTAAGTTAAAAGACTATTACTTAATGACACATATTCCATATACATTTAAAATAATTCAAATTATCTAATGAGTCTAGATAGTATATTTATCCACCATATTCATATTGTATTATGGTATAATAGATGTAAACAGTTTCAGTATTTTCTAATTCTCCATCACCAAATCTCAGGATTTTTCATCACTAAGAAACTAAGTTAAAAGACTATTACTTAATGACTCATATTCCATATACATTTGAAATAATTCAAATTATCTAATGAGTCTCGATAGTATATTTATTCACCATATTCATATTGTATTATGGTATAATAGATGTAAACAATTTCAATATTTTTCTTCTTCTCCATCACCAAATTTTAGGTTACTTCATCATTAAGAAACTATGTTAAAAGACTATTACTTAATGACACATATTCCATATACATTTGAAATAATTTAAATTATCTAATGAGTCTCGATAGTATATTTATTCACCATATTCATATTGTATTATGGTATAATAGATGTAAACAATTTCAGTATTTTCTAATTCTCCATCACCAAATCTTAGGTTACTTCATCACTAAGAAACTAAGTTAAAAGACTATTACTTAATAACACATATTCCATATACATTTGTTATAATTCAAATTATCTAATGAGTCTCGATAGTATATTTATTCACCATATTCATATTGTATTATGGTATAATAGATGTAAATAATTTCAATATTTTTCTTCTTCTCCATCACCAAATTTTAGGTTACTTCATCACTAAGAAACTAAGTTAAAACACTATTACTTAATGACACATATTCCATATACATTTGAAAAAAATTCAAATTATCTAATGAGTATCGATAGTTTATTAATCCACCATATTCATATTTTATTAAGGTATAATAGATGTAAACAATTTCAGTATTTTCCTTCTTCTCCATCACCAAATTTTAGGTTACTTCTTCACCAAGAAACTAAGTTAAAAGACAATTAATTAATGACACATATTCCATATACATTAGAAATAATTTAAATTATATAATGAGTCTCGATAGTATATTTATTCACGAAATTCATATTGTATTATGGTATAATAGATGTAAACAATTTCAGTATTTTCTTCTTCTCCATCACCAAACTTTAGGTTACTTCATCACTAAGAAACTAAGTTAAAAGACTATTACTTAATGACACATATTCCATATACATTTGAAATAATTTTAATTATCTAATGAGTCTCGATAGTATATTTATTCACCATATTCATATTGTATTATGGTATAATAGATGTAAACAATTTCAGTATTTTCTAATTCTCCATCACCAAATCTTAGGTTACTTCATCATTAAGAAACTAAGTTAAAAGACTATTACTTAATGACACATATTCCATATACATTTGAAATAATTCAAATTATCTAATGAGTCTTGATAGTATATTTATCCACCATATTCATATTGTATTATGGTATAATAGATGTAAACAGTTTCAGTATTTTCTAATTCTCCATCACAAAATCTTAAGTTACTTCATCACTAAGAAACTAAGTTAAAAGACTATTACTTAATGACACATATTCCATATATATTTGAAATAATTCAAATTATCTAATGAGTCTAGATAGTATATTTATCCACCATATTCATATTGTATTATGGTATAATAGATGTAAACAATTTCAGTATTTTCTAATTCTCCATCACCAAATTTTAGGTTACTTCATCACTAAGAAACTAAATTAAAAGACTATTACTTAATGACACATATTCCATATACATTTGAAATAATTCAAATTATCTAATGAGTCTCGATAGTATATTTATTCACCATATTCATATTGTATTATGGTATAATAGATGTAAACAATTTCAATATTTTTCTTCTTCTCCATCACCAAATTTTAGGTTACTTCATCACTAAGAAACTAAGTTAAAAGACTATTACTTAATGACACATATTCCATATACATTTGAAATAATTTTAATTATCTAATGAGTCTCGATAGTATATTTATTCACCATATTCATATTGTATTATGGTATAATAGATGTAAACAATTTCAGTATTTTCTAATTCTCCATCACCAAATCTTAGGTTACTTCATCATTAAGAAACTAAGTTAAAAGACTATTACATAATGACACATATTCCATATACATTTGAAATAATTCAAATTATCTAATGAGTCTTGATAGTATATTTATCCACCATATTCATATTGTATTATGGTATAATAGATGTAAACAGTTTCAGTATTTTCTAATTCTCCATCACAAAATCTTAAGTTACTTCATCACTAAGAAACTAAGTTAAAAGACTATTACTTAATGACACATATTCCATATACATTTGAAATAATTCAAATTATCTAATGGGTCTAAATAGTATATTTATCCACCATATTCATATTGTATTATGGTATAATAGATGTAAACAGTTTCAGTATTTTCTAATTCTCCATCACCAAATTTTAGGTTACTTCATCACTAAGAAACTAAATTAAAAGACTATTACTTAATGACACATATTCCATATACATTTGAAATAATTCAAATTATCTAATGAGTCTGGATAGTATATTTATTCACCATATTCATATTGTATTATGGTATAATAGATGTAAATAATTTCAATATTTTTCTTCTTCTCCATCACCAACTTTTAGGTTACTTCATCACTAAGAAACTAAGTTAAAACACTATTACTTAATTACACATATTCCATATACATTTGAAAAAATTCAAATTATCTAATGAGTATCGATAGTTTATTAATCCACCATATTCATATTGTATTAAGGTATAATAGATGTAAACAATTTCAATATTTTCCTTCTTCTCCATCGCCAAATTTTAGGTTACTTCTTCACCAAGAAACTAAGTTAAAAGACAATTAATTAATGACACATATTCCATATACATTACAAATAATTTAAATTATATAATGAGTCTCGATAGTATATTTATTCACGAAATTCATATTGTATTATGGTATAATAGATGTAAACAATTTTAGTATTTTCTTCTTCTCCATCACTAAATTTTAGGTTACTTCATCACTAAGAAACTAAGTTAAAAGACTATTAATTGATGACACATATTTTATATACATTGAAAATAATTCAAATTATATAATGAGTCTCGATAGTATATTTATTCACCATATTCATATTGTATTATGGTATAATAGATGTAAACAATTTCAATATTTTTCTTCTTCTCCATCACCAAATTTTAGGTTACTTCATCACTAAGAAACTAAGTTAAAAGACTATTACTTAATGACACATATTCCATATACATTTGAAATAATTCAAATTATCTAATGAGACTCGGTAGTATATTTATCCACCATTTTCATATTGTATTATGGTATAATAGATGTAAACAGTTTCAGTATTTTCTAATTCTCCATCACCAAATCTTAGGATACTTCATCACTAAGAAACTAAGTTAAAAGACTATTACTTAATGACTCATATTCCATATACATTTGAAATAATTCAAATTATCTAATGAGTCTCGATAGTATGTTTATCCACCATATTCAAATTGTATTATGGTATAATAGATGTAAACAATTTCAGTATTTTCCTTCTTTTCCATCACCAAATATTAGGTTACTTCATCACTAAGAAACTAAGTTAAAAGACTATTACTTAATGAGACATATTCCATATGCATTTGAAATAATTTAAATTATCTAATGAGTCTAAATAGTATATTTATCCACCATATTCATATTGTATTATGGTATAATAGATGTAAACAGTTTCAGTATTTTTATAATTCTCCATCACCAAATCTTAGGTTAGTTCATCACGAAGAAACTAAGTTAAAAGACTATTACTTAATTACACATATTCCATATACATTTGAAATAATTCAAATTATATAATGAGTCTCGATAGTATATTTATCCACCATATTCATATTGTATTATGGTATAATAGATGTAAACAGTTTCAGTATTTTTTTAATTCTCCATCACCAAATCTTAGGTTAGTTCAGCACTAAGAAACTAACTTAAAAGACTATTACTTAATGGCACATATTCCATATACATTTGAAATAATTCAAATTATATAATGAGTCTCGATAGTATATTTATTCACCATATTCATATTGTATTATGGTATAATACATGTAAACAGTTTCAGTAATTTCTAATTCTCCATCACCAAATCTTAGGTTACTTCATCACTAAGAAACTAAGTTAAAAGACTATTACTTAATGACACATATTCCATATACATTTAAAATAATTCAAATTATCTAATGAGTCTAGATAGTATATTTATCCACCATATTCATATTGTATTATGGTATAATAGATGTAAACAGTTTCAGTATTTTCTAATTCTCCATCACCAAATCTCAGGATTTTTCATCACTAAGAAACTAAGTTAAAAGACTATTACTTAATGACTCATATTCCATATACATTTGAAATAATTCAAATTATCTAATGAGTCTCGATAGTATATTTATTCACCATATTCATATTGTATTATGGTATAATAGATGTAAACAATTTCAATATTTTTCTTCTTCTCCATCACCAAATTTTAGGTTACTTCATCATTAAGAAACTATGTTAAAAGACTATTACTTAATGACACATATTCCATATACATTTGAAATAATTTAAATTATCTAATGAGTCTCGATAGTATATTTATTCACCATATTCATATTGTATTATGGTATAATAGATGTAAACAATTTCAGTATTTTCTAATTCTCCATCACCAAATCTTAGGTTACTTCATCACTAAGAAACTAAGTTAAAAGACTATTACTTAATAACACATATTCCATATACATTTGTTATAATTCAAATTATCTAATGAGTCTCGATAGTATATTTATTCACCATATTCATATTGTATTATGGTATAATAGATGTAAATAATTTCAATATTTTTCTTCTTCTCCATCACCAAATTTTAGGTTACTTCATCACTAAGAAACTAAGTTAAAACACTATTACTTAATGACACATATTCCATATACATTTGAAAAAAATTCAAATTATCTAATGAGTATCGATAGTTTATTAATCCACCATATTCATATTTTATTAAGGTATAATAGATGTAAACAATTTCAGTATTTTCCTTCTTCTCCATCACCAAATTTTAGGTTACTTCTTCACCAAGAAACTAAGTTAAAAGACAATTAATTAATGACACATATTCCATATACATTAGAAATAATTTAAATTATATAATGAGTCTCGATAGTATATTTATTCACGAAATTCATATTGTATTATGGTATAATAGATGTAAACAATTTCAGTATTTTCTTCTTCTCCATCACCAAACTTTAGGTTACTTCATCACTAAGAAACTAAGTTAAAAGACTATTAATTGATGACACATATTTTATATACATTGAAAATAATTCAAATTATATAATGAGTCTCGATAGTATATTTATTCACCATATTCATATTGTATTATGGTATAATAGATGTAAACAATTTCTATATTTTTCTTCTACTCCATCACCAAATTTTAGGTTACTTCATCACTAAGAAACTAAGTTAAAAGACTATTACTTAATGACACATATTCCATATACATTTGAAATAATTCAAATTATCTAATGAGTCTCGGTAGTATATTTATCCACCATATTCATATTGTATTATGGTATAATAGATGTAAACAGTTTCAGTATTTTCTAATTCTCCATCACCAAATCTTAGGTTACTTCATCACTAAGAAACTAAGTTAAAAGACTATTACTTAATGACACATATTCCATATAAATTTGAAATAATTCAAATTATCTAATGAGACTAGATAGTATATTTATTCACCATATTCATATTGTATTATGGTATAATAGATGTAAACAATTTCAGTATTTTCTAATTCTCCATCACCAAATCTTAGGTTACTTCATCACTAGGAAACTAAGTTAAAATACTATTACTTAATGACACATATTCCATATACATTTGAAATAATTCAAATTATCTAATGAGTCTCGATAGTATATTTATCCACCATATTCATATTTTATTATGGTATAATAGATGTAAACAGTTTCAGTATTTTCTAATTCTCCATCACCAAATCATAGGTTACTTCATCACTAAGAAACTAAGTTAAAACACTATTACTTAATGACACATATTCCATATACATTTGAAATAATTCAAATTATCTAATGAGTCTTGATAGTATATTTATTCACCATATTCATATTGTATTATGGTATAATAGATATAAACAAATTCAGTATTTTCTAATTCTTCATCACCAAATCTTAGGTTACTTCATCACTAAGAAACTAAGTTAAAAGACTATTACTTAATGACATAAACTCCATATACATTTGAAATAATTCAAATTATCTAATGAGTCTAGATTGTATATTTATCCACCATATTCATATTGTATTTTGGTATAATAGATGTAAACAGTTTCAGTATTTTATAATTCTCCATCAACAAATCTTAGGTTAGTTCATCACTAAGAAACTAAGTTAAAAGACTATTACTTAATGACACATATTCCATATACAGTTGAAATAATTCAAATTATATAATGAGTCTCGATAGTATATTTACCCACCATATTAATATTGTATTATGGTATAATAGATGTAAACAATTTCAGTATTTTCGTTCTTTTCCATCACCAAATTTTAGGTTACTTCATCACTAAGAAACTAAGTTAAAAGACTATTACTTAATGACACATATTCCATATACATTTGAAATAATTTAAATTATCTAATGAGTCTCGATAATATATTTATTCACCATATTCATATTGTATTATGGTATAATAGATGTAAACAATTTCAGTATTTTCTAATTCTCCATCACCAAATCTTAGGTTACTTCATCACTAAGAAACTAAGTTAAAAGACTATTTCTTAATGACACATATTCCATATACATTTGAAATAATTCAAATTATCTAATGAATCTCGATAGTATATTTATCCAACATATTCATATTGTATTATGGTATAATAGATGTAAACAGTTTCAGTATTTTCTAATTCTCCATCACCAAATCATAGGTTACTTCATCACTAAGAAACTAAGTTAAAACACTATTACTTAATGACACATATTCCATATACATTTGAAATAATTCAAATTATCTAATGAGTCTCGATAGTATATTTATTCACCACATTCATATTGTATTATGGTATAATAGATATAAACAGTTTCAGTATTTTCTAATTCTCCATCACCAAATCTTAGGTTACTTCATCACTAAGAAACTAAGTTAAAAGACTATTACTTAATGACATAAACTCCATATACATTTGAAATAATTCAAATTATCTAATGAGTCTAGATAATATATTTATCCACCATATTCATATTATATTTTGGTATAATAGATGTAAACAGTTTCAGTATTTTATAATTCTCCATCACCAAATCTTAGGTTAGTTCATCACTAAGAAACTAAGTTAAAAGACTATTACTTAATGACACATATTCCATATACATTTGAAATAATTCAAATTATATAATGAGTCTCGATAGTATATTTATTCACCATATTCATATTGTATTATGGTATAATACATGTAAACAGTTTCAGTATTTTCTAATTCTCCATCACCATATCTTAGGTTACTTCATAACTAAAAAACTAAGTTAAAAGACTATTACTTAATGACACATATTCCATATACATTTGAAATAATTCAAATTATCTAATGAGTCTCGATAGTATATTTACCCACCATATTCATATTGTATTATTGTATAATAGATGTAAACAATTTCAGTATTTTCTAATTCTCCATCACCAAATCTTAGGTTTCTTCATCACTAAGAAACTAAGTTAAAAGACTATTACTTAATGACACATATTCCATATAAATTTGAAATAATTCAAATCATCTAATGAGACTAGATAGTATATTTATTCACCATATTCATATTGTATTATGGTATAATAGATATAAAAAGTTTCACTATTTTCTAATTCTCCATCACCAAATCTTAGGTAAACTTCATCACTAAGAAACTAAGTTAAAAGACTATTACTTAATGACATATATTCCATATACATTTGAAATAATTCAAATTATCTAATGAGTCTCGATATTATATTTACCCACCATATTCATATTGTATTATGGTATAATAAATGTAAACAATTTCAGTATTTTCTAATTCTCCATCACCAAATCTTAGGTTACTTCATCACTAAGAAACTAAGTTAAAAGACTATTACTTAATGACACATATTCCATATAAATTTGAAATAATTCAAATTATATAATGAGTCTAGATAGTATACTTATTCACCATATTAATATTGTATTATGGTATAATAGATATAAACAGTTTCAGTATTTTCTAATTCTCCATCACCAAATCTTAGGTTGCTTCATCACTAAGAAACTAAGTTAAAAGACTATTACTTAATGACATATATTCCATATACATTTGAAATAATTCAAATTATCTAATGAGTCTAGATAGTATATTTATCCACCATATTCATATTGTATTATGGTATAGTAGATGTAAACAGTTTCCGTATTTTCTAATTCTCCATCACCAAATCTTAGGTTAGTTCATCACTAAGAAACTAAGTTAAAAGACTATTACTTAATGACACATATTCCATATACATTTGAAATAATTCAAATTATTTAATGAGTCTCGATAGTATATTTACCCACCATATTCATATGTATTATGGTATAATAGATGTAAACAGTTTCAGTATTTTCTAATTCTCCATCACCAATACTTAGGTTACTTCCTCACTAAGAAACTAACTTAAAAGACTATTACTTAATGACACATATTCCATATACATTTGAAATAATTCAAATTATCTAATGAGTCTCGATAGTATATTTACCCACCATATTAATATTGTATTATGGTATAATAGATGTAAACAATTTCAGTATTTTTGTTCTTTTCCATCACCAAATTTTAGGTTACTTCATCACTAAGAAACTAAGTTAAAAGACTATTACTTAATGACACATATTCCATATACATTTGAAATAATTTAAATTATCTAATGAGTCTCGATAGTATATTTATTCACCATATTCATATTGTATTATGGTATAATAGATGTAAACAATTTCAGTATTTTCTAATTCTCCATCACCAAATCTTAGGTTACTTCATCACTAAGAAACTAAGTTAAAAGACTATTACTTAATGACACATATTCCATATACATTTGAAATAATTCAAATTATCTAATGAGTCTCGATAGTATATTTATCCACCATATTCATATTGTATTATGGTATAATAGATGTAAACAGTTTCAGTATTTTCTAATTCTCCATCACCAGATCTTAGGTTACTTCATCACTAAGAAACGAAGTTAAAACACTATTACTTAATGACACCTATTCCATATACATTTGAAATAATTCAAATTATCTAACGAGTCTCGATAGTATATTTATCCACCATATTCATATTGTATTATGGTATAATAGATGTAAACAGTTTCAGTATTTTCTAATTCTCCATCACCAAATCTTAGGATACTTCATCACTAAGAAACTAAGTTAAAATACTATTACTTAATGACTCATATTCCATATACATTTGAAATAATTCAAATTATCTAATGAGTCTCGATAGTATATTTATTCACCATATTCATATTGTATTATGGTATAATAGATGTAAACAATTTCAATATTTTTCTTCTTCTCCATCACCAAATTTTAGGTTACTTCATTACTAAGAAACTAAGTTAAAAGACTTTTACTTAATGACACATATTCCATATACATTTGAAATAATTTAAATTATCTAATGAGTCTCGATAGTATATTTATTCACCATATTCATATTGTATTATGGTATAATAGATGTAAACAATTTCAGTATTTTCTAATTCTCCATCACCAAATCTTAGGTTACTTCATCACTAAGAAACTAAGTTAAAAGATTATTAATTAATGACACATATTCCATATACATTTGAAATAATTCAAATTATCTAATGAGTCTCGATAGTATATTTATCCACCATATTCATAATGTATTATGGTATAATAGATGTAAACAGTTTTAGTATTTTCTAATTCTCCATCACCAAATCTTAGGTTACTTCATCACTAAGAAATTAAGTTAAAACAATATTACTTAATGACACATATTCCATATACATTTGAAATAATTCAAATTATCTAATGAGTCTCGATAGTATATTTATTCACCATGTTCATATTGTATTATGGTATAATAGATATAAACAGTTTCAGTATTTTCTAATTCTCCATCACCGAATCTTAGGTTACTTCATCAATAAGAAACTAAGTTAAAAGACTATTACTTAATGACATATATTCCATATACATTTGAAATAATTCAAATTATCTAATGAGTCTAGATAGTATATTTATACACCATATTCATATTGTATTATGGTAAAATAGATGTAAACAGTTTCAGTATTTTCTAATTCTCCATACCCAAATCTTAGGTTAGTTCATCCCTAAGAAACTAAGTTAAAAGACTATTACTTAATGACACATATTCCATATACATTTGAAATAATTCAAATTATCTAATGAGTCTCGATAGTATATTTATTCACCATATTCATATTGTATTATGGTATAATAGATGTAAACAATTTCAGTATTTTCTAATTCTCCATCACCAAATCTTAGGTTACTTCATCACTAAGAAACTAAGTTAAAAGATTATTAATTAATAACACATATTCCATATACATTTGAAATAATTCAAATTATCTAATGAGTCTCGATAGTATATTTATCCACCATATTCATATTGTATTATGGTATAATAGATGTAAACAGTTTTAGTATTTTCTAATTCTCCATCACCAAATCTTAGGTTACTTAATCACTAAGAAACTAAGTTAAAAGACTATTACTTAATGACACATATTCCATATACATTTGAAATAATTCAAATTATCTAATGAGTCTCGATAGTATATTTATTCACCATATTCATATTGTATTATGGTATAATAGATATAAACAGTTTCAGTATTTTCTAATTCTCCATCACCGAATCTTAGGTTACTTCATCAATAAGAAACTAAGTTAAAAGACTATTACTTAATGACATATATTCCATATACATTTGAAATAATTCAAATTATCTAATGAGTCTAGATAGTATATTTATACACCATATTCATATTGTATTATGCTAAAATAGATGTAAACAGTTTCAGTATTTTCTAATTCTCCATACCCAAATCTTAGGTTAGTTAATCACTAAGAAACTAAGTTAAAAGACTATTACTTAATGACTAATATTCCATATACATTTGAAATAATTCAAATTATCTAATGAGTCTCGATAGTATATTTATTTACCATATTCATATTGTATTATGGTATAATAGATATAAACAGTTTCAGTATTTTCTAATTCTCCATCACCGAATCTTAGGTTACTTCATCACTAAGAAACTAAGTTAAAAGACTATTACTTAATGACATATATTCCATATACATTTGAAATAATTCAAATTATCTAATGAGTCTAGATAGTATATTTATACACCATATTCATATTGTATTATGCTAAAATAGATGTAAACAGTTTCAGTATTTTCTAATTCTCCATACCCAAATCTTAGGTTAGTTAATCACTAAGAAACTAAGTTAAAAGACTATTACTTAATGACTAATATTCCATATACATTTGAAATAATTCAAATTATCTAATGAGTCTCGATAGTATATTTATTTACCATATTCATATTGTATTATGGTATAATAGATATAAACAGTTTCAGTATTTTCTAATTCTCCATCACCGAATCTTAGGTTACTTCATCACTAAGAAACTAAGTTAAAAGACTATTAATTGATGACACATATTTTATATACATTGAAAATAATTCAAATTATATAATGAGTCTCGATAGTATATTTATTTACCATATTCATATTGTATTTTGGTATAATAGATGTAAATAATTTCAATAAATTTCTTCTTCTCCATCACCAAATTTTAGGTTACTTCATCACTAAGAAACTAAGTTAAAAGACTATTAATTGATGACACATATTTTATATACATTGAAAATAATTCAAATTATATAATGAGTCTCGATAGTATATTTATTCACCATATTCATATTGTATTATGGTATAATAGATGTAAACAATTTCAATATTTTTTTTCTTCTCCATCACCAAATTTTAGGTTACTTCATCACTAAGAAACTAAGTTAAAAGAGTATTAATTAATGACACATATTCCATATACATTTGAAATAATTCAAATTATCTAATGAGTCTCGATAGTATATTTATCCATCATATTCATATTGTGTTATGGTATAATAGATGTAAACAGTTTCAATATTTTCTAATTCCCCATCACCAAATCTTAGGTTACTTCATCACTAAGAAACTAAGTTAAAAGACTATTACTTAATGACACATATTCCATATACATTTGAAATAATTCAAATTATCTAATGAGTCTCGATAGTATATTTATTCACCATATTTATATTGTATTATGGTATAATAGATATAAACAGTTTCAGTATTTTCTAATTCTCCATCACCAAATTTTAGGTTACTTCATCATTAAGAAACTAAGTTAAAAGACTATTACTTAATGACACATATTTTATATACATTGAAAATAATTCAAATTATATAATGAGTCTCGATAGTATATTTATTTACCATATTCATATTGTATTTTGGTATAATAGATGTAAATAATTTCAATAAATTTCTTCTTCTCCATCACCAAATTTTAGGTTACTTCATCACTAAGAAACTAAGTTAAAAGACTATTAATTGATGACACATATTTTATATACATTGAAAATAATTCAAATTATATAATGAGTCTCGATAGTATATTTATTCACCATATTCATATTGTATTATGGTATAATAGATGTAAACAATTTCAATATTTTCTAATTCTCCATCACCAAATCTTAGGTTACTTCATCACTAAGAAACTAAGTTAAAAGATTATTAATTAATAACACATATTCCATATACATTTGAAATAATTCAAATTATCTAATGAGTCTCGATAGTATATTTATCCATCATATTCATATTGTGTTATGGTATAATAGATGTAAACAGTTTCAATATTTTCTAATTCTCCATCACCAAATCTTAGGTTACTTCATCACTAAGAAACTAAGTTAAAAGACTATTACTTAATGACACATATTCCATATACATTTGAAATAATTCAAATTATCTAATGAGTCTCGATAGTATATTTATTCACCATATTCATATTGTATTATGGTATAATAGATATAAACAGTTTCAGTATTTTCTAATTCTCCATCACCGAATCTTAGGTTACTTCATCAATAAGAAACTAAGTTAAAAGACTATTACTTAATAACACATATTCCATATACATTTGAAATAATTCAAATTATCTAATGAGTCTCGATAGTATATTTATCCACCATATTCATATTGGATTATGGTATAATAGATGTAAACAATTTCAATATTTTTCTTCTTCTCCATCACCAAATTTTAGGTTACTTAATCACTAAGAAACTAAATTAAAAGACTATTAAATTATGACACATATTTTATATACATTTGAAATAATTCAAATTATCTAATGAGTCTCGATAGTATATTTACCCACCATATTCATATTGTATTATGGTATAATAGATGTAAACAATTTCAGTATTTTCTAATTCTCCATCACCAAATCTTAGGATACTTGATCACTAAGAAACTAAGTTAAAAGACTATTACTTAATGACTCATATTCCATATACATTTGAAATAATTCAAATTATCTAATGAGTCTCGATAGTATATTTATTCACCATATTCATATTGTATTATGGTATAATAGATGTAAACAATTTCAATATTTTTCTTCTTCTCCATCACCAAATTTTAGGTTACTTCATCACTAAGAAACTAAGTTAAAAGACTATTACTTAATGACACATATTCCATATACATTTGAAATAATTTAAGTTATCTAATGAGTCTCGATAGTATATTTACCCACCATATTCATATTGTATTATGGTATAATAGATGTAAACAGTTTCAGTATTTTCTAATTCTCCATCATCAAATCTTAGGTTACTTCATCACTAAGAAACTAAGTTAAAAGACTATTACTTAATGACACATATTCCATTTACATTTGAAATAATTCAAATTATATAATGAGTCTCGATAGTATATTTATTCACCATATTCATATTGTATTATGGTATAATAGATGTAAACAGTTTCAGTATTTTCTAATTCTCCATCACCAAATCTTAGGATACTTCATCACTAAGAAACTAAGTTAAAAGACTATTACTTAATGACACATATTCCATATACATTTGAAATAATTCAAATTATCTAATGAGTCTCGATAGTATATTTATTCACCGTATTCATATTGTATTATGGTATAATAGATATAAACAGTTTCAGTATTTTCTAATTCTCCATTACCAAATTTTAGGTTACTTCATCATTAAGAAACTAAGTTAAAAGACTATTACTTAATGACACATATTCCATATACATTTGAAATAATTCAAATTATCTAATGAGTATCGATAGTATATTTATCCACCATATTCATAGTGTATTATGGTATAATAGATGTAAACAATTTCAATATTTTTCTTCTTCTCCATCACCAAATTTTAGGTTACTTAATCACTAAAAAACTAAGTTAAAAGACTATTAAATGATGACACATATTTTATATACATCGGAAATAATTCAAATTATATAATGAGTCTCGATAGTATATTTATTCACCATATTCATATTGTATTATTGTATAATAGATGTAAACAGTTTCAATATTTTCTAATTCTCCATCACCAAATCTTAGGTTACTTCATCACTAAGAAACTAAGTTAAAAGACTATTACTTAATGAAACATATTCCATATACATTTGAAATAATTCAAATTATCTAATGAGTCTCGGTAGTATATTTATCCACCATATTCATATTGTATTATGGTATAATAGATGTAAACAGTTTCAGTATTTTCTAATTCTCCATCACCAAATCTTAGGTTACTTCATCACTAAGAAACTAAGTTAAAAGACTGTTACTTAATGACACATATTCCATTTACATTTGAAATAATTCAAATTATCTAATGAGTCTCGATAGTATATTTATCCACCATATTCATATTGTATTATGGTATAATAGTTGTGAACAGTTTCAGTATTTTCTAATTCTCCATCACCAAATCTTAGGTTACTTCATCACTAAGAAACTAAGTTAAAAGACTATTACTTAATGACACATATTCCATATACATTTGAAATAATTCAAATTATCTAATGAGTCTCGATAGTATATTTATTCACCATATTCATATTGTATTATGTTATAATAGATATAAACAGTTTCAGTATTTTCTAATTCTCCATCACCAAATCTTAGGATACTTGATCACTAAGAAACTAAGTTAAAAGACTATTACTTAATGACTCATATTCCATATACATTTGAAATAATTCAAATTATCTAATAAGTCTCGATAGTATATTTATTCACCATATTAATATTGTATTATGGTATAATAGATGTAAACAATTTCAATATTTTTCTTCTTCTCCATCACCAAATTTTAGGTTACTTCATCACTAAGAAACTAAGTTAAAAGACTATTACTTAATGACACATATTCCATATACATTTGAAATAATTTAAATTATCTAATGAGTCTCGATAGTATATTTACCCACCATATTCATATTGTATTATTGTATAATAGATGTAAACAGTTTCAGTATTTTCTAATTCTCCATCACCAAATCTTAGGTTACTTCATCACTAAGAAACTAAGTTAAAAGACTATTACTTAATGACACATATTCCATTTACATTTGAAATAATTCAAATTATCTAATGAGTCTCGATAGTATATTTATCCACCATATTCATATTGTATTATGATATAATAGATGTAAACAGTTTCAGTATTTTCTAATTCTCCATCACCAAATCTTAGGTTACTTCATCACTAAGAAACTAAGTTAAAAGACTATTACTTAATGACACATATTCCATATACATTTGAAATAATTCAAATTATCTAATGAGTCTCGATAGTATATTTATTCACCGTATTCATATTGTATTATGGTATAATAGATGTAAACAGTTTTAGTATTTTCTAATTCTCCATCACCAAATCCTAGGATACTTCATCACTAAGAAACTAAGTTAAAAGACTATTACTTAATGACTCATATTCCATATACATTTGAAATAATTCAAATTATCTAATGAGTCTCGATAGTATATTTATTCACCATATTAATATTGTATTATGGTATAATAGATGTAAACAATTTCAATATTTTTCTTCTTCTCCATCACCAAATTTTAGGTTACTTCATCACTAAGAAACTAAGTTAAAAGACTATTACTTAATGACACATATTCCATATACATTTGAAATAATTTAAATTATCTAATGAGTCTCGATAGTATATTTATGCACCAAATTCATATTGTATTATGGTATAATAGATGTAAACAGTTTCAGTATTTTTTAATTCTCCATCACCAAATCTTAGGTTACTTCATCACTAAGAAACTAAGTTAAAAGACTATTACTTAATGACACATATTCCATTTACATTTGAAATAATTCAAATTATCTAATGAGTCTCGATAGTATATTTATCCACCATATTCATATTGTATTATGGTATAATAGATGTAAACAATTTCAGTATTTTCTAATTCTCCATCACCAAATCTTAGGTTACTTCATCACTAAGAAACTAAGTTAAAAGACTATTACTTAATGACACATATTCCATATACATTTGAAATAATTAAAATTATCTAATGAGTCTCGATAGTATATTTATCCACCATATTCATATTGTATTATGGTATAATAGATGTAAACAATTTCAATATTTTTCTTCTTCTCCATCACCAAATTTTAGGTTACTTAATCACTAAGAAACTAAATTAAAAGACTATTAAATGATGACACATATTTTATATACATCGGAAATAATTCAAATTATATAATGAGTCTCGATAGTATATTTATTCACCATATTCATATTGTATTATGGTATAATAGATGTAAACAGTTTCAGTATTTTCTAATTCTCCATCACCAAATCTTAGGATACTTCATCATTAAGAAACTAAGTTAAAAGACTATTACTTAATGACACATATTCCATATACATTTGAAATAATTCAAATTATCTAATGAGTCTCGATAGTATATTTATTCACCGTATTCATATTGTATTATGGTATAATAGATATAAACAGTTTCAGTATTTTCTAATTCTCCATCACCAAATTTTAGGTTACTTCATCATTAAGAAACTAAGTTAAAAGACTATTACTTAATGACACATATTACATATACATTTGAAATAATTCAAATCATCTAATGAGTCTCGATAGTATATTTAACCACCATATTCATATGGTATTATGTTATAATAGATGTAAACAATTTCAGTATTTTCCTTCTTCTCCATCACCAACTTTTAGGTTACTTCTTCACTAAGAAACTAAGTTAAAAGACTATTACTTAATGACACATATTTTATATACATTTAAAATAATTCAAATTATATAATGAGTCTCGATAGTATATTTATTCACCATATTCATATTGTATTTTGGTATAATAGATATAAACAATTTCAATAATTTTCTTCTTCTCCATCACCAAATTTTAGGTTACTTCATCACTAAGAAACTAAGTTAAAAGACTATTACTTAATGACACATATTCCATATACATTTTAAATAATTCAAATTATCTAATGAGTCTCGATAGTATATTTATCCACCATATTCATATTGTATTATGGTATAATAGATGTAAACAATTTCAGTATTTTCTAATTCTCCATCACCAAATCATAGGATACTTCATCACTAAGAAACTAAGTTAAAAGACTATTACTTAATGACTCATATTCCATATACATTTGAAATAATTCAAATTATCTAATGAGTCTCGATAGTATATTTATTCACCATATTCAGATTGTATCATGGTATAGTAGATGTAAACAATTTCAATATTTTTCTTCTTCTCCATCACCAAATTTTAGGTTACTTCATCACTAAGAAACTAAGTTAAAAGACTATTACTTAATGACACATATTCCCTATACATTTGAAAAAATTCAAATTATCTAATGAGTATCGATAGTATATTTATTCACCATATTCATATTGTATAATGGTATAATAGATGGAAACAATTTCAGTATTTTCTTCTTCTCCATCACCAAATTTTAGGTTACTTCATCACTAAGAATCTAAGTTAAAAGACTATTAATTGATGACACATATTTTATATACATTGAAAATAATTCAAATTATATAATGAGTCTTGATAGTATATTTATTCACCATATTCATATTGTATTTTGGTATAATAGATGTAAAAAAGTTCAATAAATTTCTTCTTCTCCATTACCAAATTTTAGGTTACTTCATCACTAAGAAACTAAGTTAAAAGACTATTAATTGATGACACATATTTTATATACATTGAAAATAATTCAAATTATATAATGAGTCTCGATAGTATATTTATTCACCATATTCATATTGTATTATGGTATAATAGATGTAAACAATTTCAATATTTTTCTTCTTCTCCATCACCAAATTTTAGGTTACTTCATCACTAAGAAACTAAGTTAAAAGACTATTACTTAATGACACATATTCCATATACATTTGAAATAATTCAAATTATCTAATGAGTCTCGATAGTATATTTATCCATCATATTCATATTGTGTTATGGTATAATAGATGTAAACAGTTTCAATATTTTCTAATTCCCCATCACAAAATCTTAGGTTACTTCATCACTAAGAAACTAAGTTAAAAGACTATTACTTAATGACACATATTCCATATACATTTGAAATAATTCAAATTATCTAATGAGTCTCGATAGTATATTTATTCACCATATTCATATTGTAATATGGTATAATAGATATAAACAGTTTCAGTATTTTCTAATTCTCCATCACCAAATCTTAGGTTACTTCATCATTAAGAAACTAAGTTAAAAGACTATTACTTAATGACACATATTCCATATACATTTGAAATAATTCAAATTATCAAATGAGTATCGATAGTATATTTATCCACCATATTCATATTGTATTATGGTATAATAGATGTAAACAATTTCAATATTTTTCTTCTTCTCCATCACCAAATTTTAGGTTACTTAATCACTAAAAAACTAAGTTAAAAGACTATTAAATGATGACACATATTTTATATACATCGGAAATAATTCAAATTATATAATGAGTCTCGATAGTATATTTATTCACCATATTCATATTGTATTATTGTATAATAGATGTAAACAGTTTCAGTATTTTCTAATTCTCCATCACCAAATCTTAGGTTACTTCATCACTAAGAAACTAAGTTAAAAGACTATTACTTAATGACACATATTCCATATACATTTGAAATAATTCAAATTATCTAATGAGTCTCGGTAGTATATTTATCCACCATATTCATATTGTATTATGGTATAATAGATGTAAACAGTTTCAGTATTTTCTAATTCAACATCACCAAATCTTAGGATACTTCATCACTAAGAAACTAAGTTAAAAGACTATTACTTAATGACTCATATTCCATATACATTTGAAATAATTCAAATTATCTAATGAGTCTCGATAGTATATTTATTCACCATATTAATATTGTATTATGGTATAATAGATGTAAGCAATTTCAATATTTTTCTTCTTCTCCATCACCAAATTTTAGGTTACTTCATCACTAAGAAACTAAGTTAAAAGACTATTACTTAATGACACATATTCCATATACATTTGAAATAATTTAAATTATCTAATGAGTCTCGATAGTATATTTATGCACCAAATTCATATTGTATTATGGTATAATAGATGTATACATTTTCAGTATTTTCTAATTCTCCATCACCAAATCTTAGGTTACTTCATCACTAAGAAACTAAGTTAAAAGACTATTACTTAATGACACATATTCAATTTACATTTGAAATAATTCAAATTATCTAATGAGTCTCGATAGTATATTTATCCAACATATTCATATTGTATTATGGTATAATAGATGTAAACAGTTTCAGTATTTTCTAATTCTCCATCACCAAATCTTAGGTTACTTCATCACTAAGAAACTAAGTTAAAAGACTATTACTTAATGACACATATTCCATATACATTTGAAATAATTCAAATTGTCTAATGAGTCTCGATAGTATATTTATTCACAATATTCATATTGTATTATGGTATAATAGATATAAACAGTTTCAGTATTTTCTAATTCTCCATCGCCAAATTTTAGGTTACTTCATCACTAAGAAACTAAGTTAGAAGACTATTACTTAATGACACATATTCCATATACATTTGAAATAATTCAAATTATCAAATGAGTCTCGATAGTATATTTATCCACCATATTCATATTGTATTATGGTATAATAGATGTAAACAATTTCAATATTTTTCTTCTTCTCCATCACCAAATTTTAGGTTACTTAATCACTAAGAAACTAAATTAAAAGACTATTAAATGATGACACATATTTTATATACATCGGAAATAATTCAAATTATATAATGAGTCTCGATAGTATATTTATTCACCATATTCATATTGTATTATGGTATAATAGATGTAAACAGTTTCAGTATTTTCTAATTCTCCATCACCAAATCTTAGGATACTTCATCACTAAGAAACTAAGTTAAAAGACTATTACTTAATGACTCATATTCCATATACATTTGAAATAATTCAAATTATCTAATGAGTCTCGATAATATATTTATTCACCATATTCATATTGTATTGTGGTATAATAGATGTAAACAATTTCAATATTTTTCTTCTTCTCCATCACCAAATTTTAGGTTACTTCATCACTAAGAAACTAAGTTAAAAGATTATTACTTAATGACACATATTCAATATACATTTGAAATAATTCAAATTATATAATGAGTCTCGATAGTATATTTATTCACCATATTCATATTGTATTATGGTATAATACATGTAAACAGTTTCAGTATTTTCTAATTCTCCATCACCAAATCTTAGGTTACTTCATCACTAAGAAACTAAGTTAAAAGTCTATTACTTAATAACACATATTCCATATACATTTGAAATAATTCAAATTATCTAATGAGTCTCGATAGTATATTTACCCACCATATTCATATTGTATTATGGTATAATAGATGTAAACAATTTTTTTATTTTCTAATTCTCCATCACCAAATCTTAGGTTACTTCATCACTAAGAAACTAAGTTAAAAGACTATTACTTAATGACACATATTCCATATACATTTGAAATGATTCAAATTATCTAATGAGTCTCGATAGTATATTTACCCACCATATTCATATTGTATTATGGTATAATAGATATAAACAATTTCAGTATTTTCTAATTCTCCATCACCAAATCTTAGGTTACTTCATCACTAAGAAACTAAGTTAAAAGACTATTACTTAATGACATATATTCCATATACATTTGAAATAATTCAAATTATCTAATGAGTCTAGATAGTATATTTATCCATCATATTCATATTGTATTATGGTATAATAGATGTAAACAATTTCAGTATTTTCTAATTCTCCATCACCAAATCTTTGGTTAGTTCATCACTAAGAAATTAAGTTACAAGACTATTACTTAATGACACATATTCCATATACATTTGAAATAATTCAAATTATTTAATGAGTCTCAATAGTATATTTACCCACCATATTCATATTGTATTATGGTATAATAGATGTAAACAGTTTCAGTATTTTCTAATTCTCAATCACCAAATCTTAGGTTACTTCATCACTAAGAAACTAAGTTAAAAGACTATTACTTAATGACACATATTCCATATACATTTGAAATAATTCAAATTATTTAATGAGTCTCGATATTATATTTACCCACCATATTCATATTGTATTTTGTTATAATACATGTAAATAATTTCAGTATTTTCCTTCTTTTCTATCACCAAATTTTAGGTTACTTCTTCACCAAAAAACTAAGTTAAAAGACTATTACTTAATGACACATATTATATATACATTTGAAATAATTCAAATCATCTAATGAGTCTCGATAGTATATTTATCCACCATATTCATATTGTATTATGGTATAATAGATGTAAACAATTTCAGTATTTTCCTTCTTCTCCATCACCAAATTTTAGGTTACTTCTTCACTAAGAAACTAAGTTAAAAGACTATTACATAATGACACAAATTTTATATACATTGAAAATAATTCAAATTATATAATGAGTCTCGATAGTATATTTATTCACCATATTCATATTGTATTTTGGTATAATTGATATAAACAATTTCAATAATTTTCTTCTTCTCCATCACCAAATTTTAGGTTACTTCATCACTAAGAAACTAAGTTAAAAGACTATTACTTAATGACACATATTCCATATACATTTTAAATAATTCAAATTATCTAATGAGTCTCGATAGTATATTTATCCACCATATTCATATTGTATTATGGTATAATAGATGTAAACAATTTCAATATTTTCTAATTCTCCATCACCAAATCTTAAGTTACTTCATCACTAAGAAACTAAGTTAAAAGACTATTACTTAATGACACATATTCCATATACATTTGAAATAATTCAAATTATCTAATGAGTCTCGGTAGTATATTTATCCACCATATTCATATTGTATTATGGTATAATAGATGTAAACAATTTCAGTATTTTCTAATTCTCCATCACCAAATCTTAGGATACTTCATCACTAAGAAACTAAGTTAAAAGACTATTACTTAATGACTCATATTCCATATACATTTGAAATAATTCAAATTATCTAATGAGTCTCGATAGTATATTTATTCACCATATTCATATTGTATTATGGTATAATAGATGTAAACAATTTCAATATTTTTCTTCTTCTCCATCACCAAATTTTAGGTTACTTCATCACTAAGAAACTAAGTTAAAAGACTATTAATTGATGACACATATTTTATATACATTGAAAATAATTCAAATTATATAATGAGTCTCGATAGTATATTTATTCACCATATTCATATTGTATTTTGGTATAATAGATGTAAACAATTTCAATAAATTTCTTCTTCTCCATCACCAAATTTTAGGTTACTTCATCATTAAGAAACAAAGTTAAAAGACTATTAATTGATGACACATATTTTATATACATTTAAAATAATTCAAATTATATAATAAGTCTCGATAGTATATTTATTCACCATATTCATATTGAATTATGGTATAATAGATGTAAACAATTTCAATATTTTTCTTCTTCTCCATCACCAAATTTTAGGTTACTTCATCACTAAGAAACTAAGTTAAAAGACTATTACTTAATGACACATATTCCATATACATTTGAAATAATTCAAATTATCTAATGAGTCTCGATAGTATATTTATCCATCATATTCATATTGTGTTATGGTATAATAGATGTAAACAGTTTCAATATTTTCTAATTCCCCATCACAAAATCTTAGGTTACTTCATCACTAAGAAACTAAGTTAAAAGACTATTACTTAATGACACATATTCCATATACATTTGAAATAATTCAAATTATCTAATGAGTCTCGATAGTATATTTATTCACCATATTCATATTGTATTATGGTATAATAGATATAAACAGTTTCAGTATTTTCTAATTCTCCATCACAAAATTTTAGGTTACTTCATCATTAAGAAACTAAGTTAAAAGACTATTACTTAATGACACATATTCCATATACATTTGAAATAATTCAAATTATCTAATGAGTATTGATAGTATATTTATCCACCATATTCATATTGTATTATGGTATAATAGATGTAAACAATTTCAATATTTTTCTTATTCTCCATCACCAAATTTTAGGTTACTTAATCACTAAAAAACTAAGTTAAAAGACTATTAAATGATGACACATATTTTATATACATCGGAAATAATTCAAATTTTATAATGAGTCTCGATAGGAAAATTATTCACCATATTCATATGGTATTATTGTATAATAGATGTAAACAGTTTCAGTATTTTCTAATTCTCCATCACCAAATCTTAGGTTACTTCATCACTAAGAAACTAAGTTAAAAGACTATTACTTAATGACACATATTCCATATACATTTGAAATAATTCAAATTATCTAATGAGTCTCGGTAGTATATTTATCCACCATATTCATATTGTATTATGGTATAATAGATGTAAACAGTTTCAGTATTTTCTAATTCTCCATCACCAAATCTTAGGATACTTCATCACTAAGAAACTAAGTTAAAAGACTATTACTTAATGAATCATATTCCATATACATTTGAAATAATTCAAATTATCTAATGAGTCTCGATAGTATATTTATTCACCATATTCATATTGTATTATGGTATAATAGATGTAAACAGTTTCAGTATTTTCTAATTCTCCATCACCAAATCTTAGGATACTTCATCACTAAGAAACTAAGTTAAAAGACTATTACTTAATGACTCATATTCCATATACATTTGAAATAATTCAAATTATCTAATGAGTCTCGATAGTATATTTATTCACCATATTCATATTGTATTATGGTATAATAGATGTAAACAGTTTCAGTATTTTCTAATTCGCCATCAGCAAATCTTAGGTTACTTCATCACTAAGAAACTAAGTTAAAAGACAATTACTTAATGACACATATTCCCTATATATTTGAAAAAATTCAAATTATCTAATGAGTCTCGATAGTATATTTATCCACCATATTCATATTTTATTATGGTATAATAGATGTAAACAATTTCAATATTTTTCTTCTTCTCCATCACCAAATTTTAGGTTACTTAATCACTAAGAAACTAAATTAAAAGACTATTAAATGATGACACATATTTTATATACATCGGAAATAATTCAAATTATATAATGAGTCTCGATAGTATATTTATTCACCATATTCATATTGTATTATGGTATAATAGATGTAAACAGTTTCAGTATTTTCTAATTCTCCATCACCAAATCTTAGGATACTTCATCACTAAGAAACTAAGTTAAAAGACTATTACTTAATGACTCATATTCCATATACATTTGAAATAATTCAAATTATCTAATGAGTCTCGATAATATATTTATTCACCATATTCATATTGTATTATGGTATAATAGATGTAAACAGTTTCAATATTTTTCTTCTTCTCCATCACCAAATTTTAGGTTACTTCATCACTAAGAAACTAAGTTAAAAGATTATTACTTAATGACACATATTCAATATACATTTGAAATAATTCAAATTATATAATGAGTCTCGATAGTATATTTATTCACCATATTCATATTGTATTATGGTATAATACATGTAAACAGTTTCAGTATTTTCTAATTCTCCATCACCAAATCTTAGGTTACTTCATCAGTAAGAAACTAAGTTAAAAGTCTATTACTTAATGACACATATTCCATATACATTTGAAATAATTCAAATTATCTAATGAGTCTCGATAGTATATTTACCCACCATATTCATATTGTATTATGGTATAATAGATGTAAACATTTTTTTTATTTTCTAATTCTCCATCACCAAATCTTAGGTTACTTCATCACTAAGAAACTAGGTTAAAAGACTATTACTTAATGACACATATTCCATATACATTTGAAATAATTCAAATTATCTAATGAGTCTCGATAGTATATTTACCCACCATATTCATATTGTATTATGGTATAATAGATATAAACAATTTCAGTATTTTCTAATTCTCCATCACCAAATCTTAGGTTACTTCATCACTAAGAAACTAAGTTAAAAGACTATTACTTAATGACATATATTCCATATACATTTGAAATAATTCAAATTATCTAATGAGTCTAGATAGTATATTTATCCATCATATTCATATTGTATTATGGTATAATAGATGTAAACAATTTCAGTATTTTCTAATTCTCCATCACCAAATCTTTGGTTAGTTCATCACTAAGAAACTAAGTTAAAAGACTATTACTTAATGACACATATTCCATATACATTTGAAATAATTCAAATTATTTAATGAGTCTCAATAGTATATTTACCCACCATATTCATATTGTATTATGGTATAATAGATGTAAACAGTTTCAGTATTTTCTAATTCTCAATCACCAAATCTTAGGTTACTTCATCACTAAGAAACTAAGTTAAAAGACTATTACTTAATGACACATATTCCATATACATTTGAAATAATTCAAATCATCTAATGAGTCTCGATAGTATATTTATCCACCATATTCATATTGTATTATGGTATAATAGATGTAAACAATTTCAGTATTTTCCTTCTTCTCCATCACCAAATTTTAGGTTACTTCTTCACTAAGAAACTAAGTTAAAAGACTATTACATAATGACACAAATTTTATATACATTGAAAATAATTCAAATTATATAATGAGTCTCGATAGTATATTTATTCACCATATTCATATTGTATTTTGGTATAATAGATATAAACAATTTCAATAATTTTCTTCTTCTCCATCACCAAATTTTAGGTTACTTCATCACTAAGAAACTAAGTTAAAAGACTATTACTTAATGACACATATTCCATATACATTTTAAATAATTCAAATTATCTAATGAGTCTCGATAGTATATTTATCCACCATATTCATATTGTATTATGGTATAATAGATGTAAACAATTTCAATATTTTTCTTCTTCTCCATCACCAAATTTTAGGTTACTTAATCACTAAAAAACTAAGTTAAAAGACTATTAAATGATTACACATATTTTATATACATCGGAAATAATTAAAATTATATAATGAGTCTCGATAGTATATTTATTCACCATATTCATATTGTATTATGGTATAATAGATGTAAACAGTTTCAGTATTTTCTAATTCTCCATCACCAAATCTTAAGTTACTTCATCACTAAGAAACTAAGTTAAAAGACTATTACTTAATGACACATATTCCATATACATTTGAAATAATTCAAATTATCTAATGAGTCTCGGTAGTATATTTATCCACCATATTCATATTGTATTAGGGTATAATAGATGTAAACAATTTCAGTATTTTCTAATTCTCCATCACCAAATCTTAGGATACTTCATCACTAAGAAACTAAGTTAAAAGACTATTACTTAATGACTCATATTCCATATACATTTGAAATAATTCAAATTATCTAATGAGTCTCGATAGTATATTTATTCACCATATTCATATTGTATTATGGTATAATAGATGTAAACAATTTCAATATTTTTCTTCTTCTCCATCACCAAATTTTAGGTTACTTCATCACTAAGAAACTAAGTTAAAAGACTATTAATTGATGACACATATTTTATATACATTGAAAATAATTCAAATTATATAATGAGTCTCGATAGTATATTTATTCACCATATTCATATTGTATTTTGGTATAATAGATGTAAACAATTTCAATAAATTTCTTCTTCTCCATCACCAAATTTTAGGTTACTTCATCATTAAGAAACAAAGTTAAAAGACTATTAATTGATGACACATATTTTATATACATTTAAAATAATTCAAATTATATAATAAGTCTCGATAGTATATTTATTCACCATATTCATATTGAATTATGGTATAATAGATGTAAACAATTTCAATATTTTTCTTCTTCTCCATCACCAAATTTTAGGTTACTTCATCACTAAGAAACTAAGTTAAAAGACTATTACTTAATGACACATATTCCATATACATTTGAAATAATTCAAATTATCTAATGAGTCTCGATAGTATATTTATCCATCATATTCATATTGTGTTATGGTATAATAGATGTAAACAGTTTCAATATTTTCTAATTCCCCATCACAAAATCTTAGGTTACTTCATCACTAAGAAACTAAGTTAAAAGACTATTACTTAATGACACATATTCCATATACATTTGAAATAATTCAAATTATCTAATGAGTCTCGATAGTATATTTATTCACCATATTCATATTGTATTATGGTATAATAGATATAAACAGTTTCAGTATTTTCTAATTCTCCATCACAAAATTTTAGGTTACTTCATCATTAAGAAACTAAGTTAAAAGACTATTACTTAATGACACATATTCCATATACATTTGAAATAATTCAAATTATCTAATGAGTATTGATAGTATATTTATCCACCATATTCATATTGTATTATGGTATAATAGATGTAAACAATTTCAATATTTTTCTTATTCTCCATCACCAAATTTTAGGTTACTTAATCACTAAAAAACTAAGTTAAAAGACTATTAAATGATGACACATATTTTATATACATCGGAAATAATTCAAATTATATAATGAGTCTCGATAGGAAAATTATTCACCATATTCATATGGTATTATTGTATAATAGATGTAAACAGTTTCAGTATTTTCTAATTCTCCATCACCAAATCTTAGGTTACTTCATCACTAAGAAACTAAGTTAAAAGACTCTTACTTAATGACACATATTCCATATACATTTGAAATAATTCAAATTATCTAATGAGTCTCGGTAGTATATTTATCCACCATATTCATATTGTATTATGGTATAATAGATGTAAACAGTTTCAGTATTTTCTAATTCTCCATCACCAAATCTTAGGATACTTCATCACTAAGAAACTAAGTTAAAAGACTATTACTTAATGACTCATATTCCATATACATTTGAAATAATTCAAATTATCTAATGAGTCTCGATAGTATATTTATTCACCATATTCATATTGTATTATGGTATAATAGATGTAAACAGTTTCAGTATTTTCTAATTCTCCATCACCAAATCTTAGGATACTTCATCACTAAGAAACTAAGTTAAAAGACTATTACTTAATGACTCATATTCCATATACATTTGAAATAATTCAAATTATCTAATGAGTCTCGATAGTATATTTATTCACCATATTCATATTGTATTATGGTATAATAGATGTAAACAATTTCAATATTTTTCTTCTTCTCCATCACCAAATTTTAGGTTAATTCATCACTAAGAAACTAAGTTAAAAGACTATTACTTAATGACACATATTCCATATACATTTGAAATAATTTAAATTATCTAATGAGTCACAATAGTATATTTATGCACCAAATTCATATTGTATTATGGTATAATAGATGTAAACAGTTTCAGTATTTTCTAATTCTCCATCACCAAATCTTAGGTTACTTCATCACTAAGAAACTAAGTTAAAAGATTATTACTTAATGACACATATTCCATTTACATTTGAAATAATTCAAATTATCTAATGAGTCTCGATAGTATATTTATCCACCATATTCATATTGTATTATGGTATAATAGATGTAAACAGTTTCAGTATTTTCTAATTCTCCATCACCAAATCTTAGGTTACTTCATCACTAAGAAACTAAGTTAAAAGACTATTACTTAATGACACATATTCCATATACATTTGAAATAATTCAAATTATCTAATGAGTCTCGATAGTATATTTATTCACCATATTCATATTGTATTATGGTATAATAGATGTAAACAGTTTCAGTATTTTCTAATTCTCCATCACCAAATCTTATGATACTTCATCACTAAGAAACTAAGTTAAAAGACTATTACTTAATGACTCATATTCCATATACATTTGAAATAATTCAAATTATCTAATGAGTCTCGATAGTATATTTATTCACCATATTCATATTGTATTATGGTATAATAGATGTAAACAGTTTCAGTATTTTCTAATTCGCCATCAGCAAATCTTAGGTTACTTCATCACTAAGAAACTAAGTTAAAAGACAATTACTTAATGACACATATTCCCTATATATTTGAAAAAATTCAAATTATCTAATGAGTCTCGATAGTATATTTATTCACCATATTCATATTGTATAATGGTATAATAGATGGAAACAATTTCAGTATTTTCTTCTTCTCCATCACCAAATTTTAGGTTACTTCATCACTAAGAAACTAAGTTAAAAGACTATTAATTGATGACACATATTTTATATACATTGAAAATAATTCAAATTATATAATGAGTCTCGATAGTATATTTATTCACCATATTCATATTGTATTTTGGTATAATAGATGTAAACAATTTCAATAAATTTCTTCTTCTCCATCACCAAATTTTAGGTTACTTCATCATTAAGAAACTAAGTTAAAAGACTATTAATTGATCACACATATTTTATATACATTTAAAATAATTCAAATTATATAATGAGTCTCGATAGTATATTTATTCACCATATTCATATTGAATTATGGTATAATAGATGTAAACAATTTCAATATTTTTCTTCTTCTCCATCACCAAATTTTAGGTTACTTCATCACTAAGAAACTAAGTTAAAAGACTATTACTTAATGACACATATTCCATATACATTTGAAATAATTCAAATTATCTAATGAGTCTCGATAGTATATTTATCCATCATATTCATATTGTGTTATGGTATAATAGATGTAAACAGTTTCAATATTTTCTAATTCCCCATCACAAAATCTTAGGTTACTTCATCACTAAGAAACTAAGTTAAAAGACTATTACTTAATGACACATATTCCATATACATTTGAAATAATTCAAATTATCTAATGAGTCTCGATAGTATATTTATTCACCATATTCATATTGTATTATGGTATAATAGATATAAACAGTTTCAGTATTTTCTAATTCTCCATCACAAAATTTTAGGTTACTTCATCATTAAGAAACTAAGTTAAAAGACTATTACTTAATGACACATATTCCATATACATATGAAATAATTCAAATTATCTAATGAGTATTGATAGTATATTTATCCACCATATTCATATTGTATTATGGTATAATAGATGTAAACAATTTCAATATTTTTCTTATTCTCCATCACCAAATTTTAGGTTACTTAATCACTAAAAAACTAAGTTAAAAGACTATTAAATGATGACACATATTTTATATACATCGGAAATAATTCAAATTATATAATGAGTCTCGATAGGAAAATTATTCACCATATTCATATGGTATTATTGTATAATAGATGTAAACAGTTTCAGTATTTTCTAATTCTCCATCACCAAATCTTAGGTTACTTCATCACTAAGAAACTAAGTTAAAAGACTATTACTTAATGACACATATTCCATATACATTTGAAATAATTCAAATTATCTAATGAGTCTCGGTAGTATATTTATCCACCATATTCATATTGTATTATGGTATAATAGATGTAAACAGTTTCAGTATTTTCTAATTCTCCATCACCAAATCTTAGGATACTTCATCACTAAGAAACTAAGTTAAAAGACTATTACTTAATGACTCATATTCCATATACATTTGAAATAATTCAAATTATCTAATGAGTCTCGATAGTATATTTATTCACCATATTCATATTGTATTATGGTATAATAGATGTAAACAATTTCAATATTTTTCTTCTTCTCCATCACCAAATTTTAGGTTAATTCATCACTAAGAAACTAAGTTAAAAGACTATTACTTAATGACACATATTCCATATACATTTGAAATAATTTAAATTATCTAATGAGTCACAATAGTATATTTATGCACCAAATTCATATTGTATTATGGTATAATAGATGTAAACAGTTTCAGTATTTTCTAATTCTCCATCACCAAATCTTAGGTTACTTCATCACTAAGAAACTAAGTTAAAAGATTATTACTTAATGACACATATTCCATTTACATTTGAAATAATTCAAATTATCTAATGAGTCTCGATAGTATATTTATCCACCATATTCATATTGTATTATGGTATAATAGATGTAAACAGTTTCAGTATTTTCTAATTCTCCATCACCAAATCTTAGGTTACTTCATCACTAAGAAACTAAGTTAAAAGACTATTACTTAATGACACATATTCCATATACATTTGAAATAATTCAAATTATCTAATGAGTCTCGATAGTATATTTATTCACCATATTCATATTGTATTATGGTATAATAGATGTAAACAGTTTCAGTATTTTCTAATTCTCCATCACCAAATCTTATGATACTTCATCACTAAGAAACTAAGTTAAAAGACTATTACTTAATGACTCATATTCCATATACATTTGAAATAATTCAAATTATCTAATGAGTCTCGATAGTATATTTATTCACCATATTCATATTGTATTATGGTATAATAGATGTAAACAGTTTCAGTATTTTCTAATTCGCCATCAGCAAATCTTAGGTTACTTCATCACTAAGAAACTAAGTTAAAAGACAATTACTTAATGACACATATTCCCTATATATTTGAAAAAATTCAAATTATCTAATGAGTCTCGATAGTATATTTATTCACCATATTCATATTGTATAATGGTATAATAGATGGAAACAATTTCAGTATTTTCTTCTTCTCCATCACCAAATTTTAGGTTACTTCATCACTAAGAAACTAAGTTAAAAGACTATTAATTGATGACACATATTTTATATACATTGAAAATAATTCAAATTATATAATGAGTCTCGATAGTATATTTATTCACCATATTCATATTGTATTTTGGTATAATAGATGTAAACAATTTCAATAAATTTCTTCTTCTCCATCACCAAATTTTAGGTTACTTCATCATTAAGAAACTAAGTTAAAAGACTATTAATTGATCACACATATTTTATATACATTTAAAATAATTCAAATTATATAATGAGTCTCGATAGTATATTTATTCACCATATTCATATTGAATTATGGTATAATAGATGTAAACAATTTCAATATTTTTCTTCTTCTCCATCACCAAATTTTAGGTTACTTCATCACTAAGAAACTAAGTTAAAAGACTATTACTTAATGACACATATTCCATATACATTTGAAATAATTCAAATTATCTAATGAGTCTCGATAGTATATTTATCCATCATATTCATATTGTGTTATGGTATAATAGATGTAAACAGTTTCAATATTTTCTAATTCCCCATCACAAAATCTTAGGTTACTTCATCACTAAGAAACTAAGTTAAAAGACTATTACTTAATGACACATATTCCATATACATTTGAAATAATTCAAATTATCTAATGAGTCTCGATAGTATATTTATTCACCATATTCATATTGTATTATGGTATAATAGATATAAACAGTTTCAGTATTTTCTAATTCTCCATCACAAAATTTTAGGTTACTTCATCATTAAGAAACTAAGTTAAAAGACTATTACTTAATGACACATATTCCATATACATATGAAATAATTCAAATTATCTAATGAGTATTGATAGTATATTTATCCACCATATTCATATTGTATTATGGTATAATAGATGTAAACAATTTCAATATTTTTCTTATTCTCCATCACCAAATTTTAGGTTACTTAATCACTAAAAAACTAAGTTAAAAGACTATTAAATGATGACACATATTTTATATACATCGGAAATAATTCAAATTATATAATGAGTCTCGATAGGAAAATTATTCACCATATTCATATGGTATTATTGTATAATAGATGTAAACAGTTTCAGTATTTTCTAATTCTCCATCACCAAATCTTAGGTTACTTCATCACTAAGAAACTAAGTTAAAAGACTATTACTTAATGACACATATTCCATATACATTTGAAATAATTCAAATTATCTAATGAGTCTCGGTAGTATATTTATCCACCATATTCATATTGTATTATGGTATAATAGATGTAAACAGTTTCAGTATTTTCTAATTCTCCATCACCAAATCTTAGGATACTTCATCACTAAGAAACTAAGTTAAAAGACTATTACTTAATGACTCATATTCCATATACATTTGAAATAATTCAAATTATCTAATGAGTCTCGATAGTATATTTATTCACCATATTCATATTGTATTATGGTATAATAGATGTAAACAATTTCAATATTTTTCTTCTTCTCCATCACCAAATTTTAGGTTAATTCATCACTAAGAAACTAAGTTAAAAGACTATTACTTAATGACACATATTCCATATACATTTGAAATAATTTAAATTATCTAATGAGTCACAATAGTATATTTATGCACCAAATTCATATTGTATTATGGTATAATAGATGTAAACAGTTTCAGTATTTTCTAATTCTCCATCACCAAATCTTAGGTTACTTCATCACTAAGAAACTAAGTTAAAAGATTATTACTTAATGACACATATTCCATTTACATTTGAAATAATTCAAATTATCTAATGAGTCTCGATAGTATATTTATCCACCATATTCATATTGTATTATGGTATAATAGATGTAAACAGTTTCAGTATTTTCTAATTCTCCATCACCAAATCTTAGGTTACTTCATCACTAAGAAACTAAGTTAAAAGACTATTACTTAATGACACATATTCCATATACATTTGAAATAATTCAAATTATCTAATGAGTCTCGATAGTATATTTATTCACCATATTCATATTGTATTATGGTATAATAGATGTAAACAGTTTCAGTATTTTCTAATTCTCCATCACCAAATCTTAGGATACTTCATCACTAAGAAACTAAGTTAAAAGACTATTACTTAATGACTCATATTCCATATACATTTGAAATAATTCAAATTATCTAATGAGTCTCGATAGTATATTTATTCACCATATTCATATTGTATTATGGTATAATAGATGTAAACAGTTTCAGTATTTTCTAATTCGCCATCAGCAAATCTTAGGTTACTTCATCACTAAGAAACTAAGTTAAAAGACAATTACTTAATGACACATATTCCCTATATATTTGAAAAAATTCAAATTATCTAATGAGTCTCGATAGTATATTTATTCACCATATTCATATTGTATAATGGTATAATAGATGGAAACAATTTCAGTATTTTCTTCTTCTCCATCACCAAATTTTAGGTTACTTCATCACTAAGAAACTAAGTTAAAAGACTATTAAATGATGACACATATTTTATATACATTGAAAATAATTCAAATTATATAATGAGTCTCGATAGTATATTTATTCACCATATTCATATTGTATTTTGGTATAATAGATGTAAACAATTTCAATAATTTTCTTCTTCTCCATCACCAAATTTTAGGTTACTTCATCACTAAGAAACTAAGTTAAAAGACTATTACTTAATGACACATATTCCATATACATTTTAAATAATTCAAATTATCTAATGAGTCTCGATAGTATATTTATCCACCATATTCATATTGTATTATGGTATAATAGATGTAAACAATTTCAATATTTTTCTTCTTCTCCATCACCAAATTTTAGGTTACTTAATCACTAAAAAACTAAGTTAAAAGACTATTAAATGATGACACATATTTTATATACATCGGAAATAATTCAAATTATATAATGAGTCTCGATAGTATATTTATTCACCATATTCATATTGTATTATGGTATAATAGATGTAAACAATTTCAATATTTTTCTTCTTCTCCATCACCAAATTTTAGGTTACTTCATCACTAAGAAACTAAGTTAAAAGACTATTACTTAATGACACATATTCCATATACATTTGAAATAATTCAAATTATCTAATGAGTCTCGATAGTATATTTATCCATCATATTCATATTGTGTTATGGTATAATAGATGTAAACAGTTTCAATATTTTCTAATTCCCCATCACCAAATCTTAGGATACTTCATCACTAAGAAACTAAGTTAAAAGACTATTACTTAATGACACATATTCCATATACATTTGAAATAATTCAAATTATCTAATGAGTCTCGATAGTATATTTATTCACCATATTCATATTGTATTATGGTATAATAGATATAAACAGTTTCAGTATTTTCTAATTCTCCATCACCAAATTTTAGGTTACTTAATCATTAAGAAACTAAGTTAAAAGACTATTTCTTAATGACACATATTCCATATACATTTGAAAAAATTCAAATTATCTAATGAGTATCGATAGTATATTTATCCACCATATTCATATTGTATTATGGTATAATAGATGTAAACAATTTCAATATTTTTCTTCTTCTCCATCACCAAATTTTAGGTTACTTAATCACTAAAAAACTAAGTTAAAAGACTATTAAATGATGACACATATTTTATATACATCGGAAATCATTCAAATTATATAATGAGTCTCGATAGTATATTTATTCACCATATTCATATTGTATTATTGTATAATAGATGTAAACAGTTTCAGTATTTTCTAATTCTCCATCACCAAATCTTAGGTTACTTCATCACTAAGAAACTAAGTTAAAAGACTATTACTTAATGACACATAATCCATATACATTTGAAATAATTCAAATTATCTAATGAGTCTCGGTAGTATATTTATCCACCATATTCATATTGTATTTTGGTATAATAGATGTAAACAGTTTCAGTATTTTCTAATTCTCCATCACCAAATCTTAGGATACTTCATCACTAAGAAACTAAGTTAAAAGACTATTACTTAATGACACATATTCCATATACATTTGAAATAATTCAAATTATCTAATGAGTCTCGATAGTATATTTATCCATCATATTCATATTGTGTTATGGTATAATAGATGTAAACAGTTTCAATATTTTCTAATTCCCCATCACCAAATCTTAGGTTACTTCAACACTAAGAAACTAAGTTAAAAGACTATTAATTTATGACACATATTTTATATACATTGAAAATAATTCAAATAATATAATGAGTCTCGATAGTATATTTATTCACCATATTCATATTGTATTATGGTATAATAGATGTAAACAATTTCAATATTTTTCTTCTTCTCCATCACCAAATTTTAGGTTACTTCATCACTAAGAAACTAAGTTAAAAGACTATTACTTAATGACACATATTCCATATACATTTGAAATAATTCAAATTATCTAATGAGTCTCGATAGTATATTTATCCATCATATTCATATTGTGTTATGGTATAATAGATGTAAACAGTTTCAATATTTTCTAATTCCCCATCACCAAATCTTAGGTTACTTCATCACTAAGAAACTAAGTTAAAAGACTATTACTTAATGACACATATTCCATATACATTTGAAATAATTCAAATTATCTAATGAGTCTCGATAGTATATTTATCCACCATATTCATATTGTATTATGGTATAATAGATGTAAACAATTTCAATATTTTTCTTCTTCTCCATCACCAAATTTTAGTTTACTTAATCACTAAAAAACTAAGTTAAAAGACTATTAAATGATGACACATATTTTATATACATCGGAAATAATTCAAATTATATAATGAGTCTCGATAGTATATTTATTCACCATATTCATATTGTATTATTGTATAATAGATGTAAACAGTTTCAGGATTTTCTAATTCTCCATCACCAAATCTTAGGTTACTTCATCACTAAGAAACTAAGTTAAAAGACTATTACTTAATGTCACATATTCCATATACATTTGAAATAATTCAAATTATCTAATGAGTCTCGGTAGTATATTTATCCACCATATTCATATTGTATTATGGTATGATAGATGTAAACAGTTTCAGTATTTTCTAATTCTCCATCACCAAATCTTAGGATACTTCATCACTAAGAAACTAAGTTAAAAGACTATTACTTAATGACTCATATTCCATATACATTTGAAATAATTCAAATTATCTAATGAGTCTAGATAGTATATTTATTCACCATATTAATATTGTATTATGGTATAATAGATGTAAACAATTTCAATATTTTTCTTCTTCTCCATCACCAAATTTTAGGTTACTTCATCACTAAAAAACTAAGTTAAAAGACTATTACTTAATGACACATATTCCATATACATTTGAAATAATTTAAATTATCTAATGAGTCTCGATAGTATATTTATGCACCATATTCATATTGTATTATGGTATAATAGATATGAACAGTTTTAGTATTTTCTAATTCTCCATCACCAAATTTTAGGTTACTTCATCATTAAGAAACTAAGTTAAAAGACTATTTCTTAATGACACATATTCCATATACATTTGAAAAAATTCAAATTATCTAATGAGTATCGATAGTATATTTATCCACCATATTCATATTGTATTATGGTATAATAGATGTAAACAATTTCAATATTTTTCTTCTTCTCCATCACCAAATTTTAGGTTACTTAATCACTAAAAAACTAAGTTAAAAGACTATTAAATGATGACACATATTTGATATACATCGGAAATCATTCAAATTATATAATGAGTCTCGATAGTATATTTATTCACCATATTCATATTGTATTATTGTATAATAGATGTAAACAGTTTCAGTATTTTCTAATTCTCCATCACCAAATCTTAGGTTACTTCATCACTAAGAAACTAAGTTAAAAGACTATTACTTAATGACACATATTCCATATACATTTGAAATAATTCAAATTATCTAATGAGTCTCGGTAGTATATTTATCCACCATATTCATATTGTATTTTGGTATAATAGATGTAAACAGTTTCAGTATTTTCTAATTCTCCATCACCAAATCTTAGGATACTTCATCACTAAGAAACTAAGTTAAAAGACTATTACTTAATGACACATATTCCATATACATTTGAAATAATTCAAATTATCTAATGAGTCTCGATAGTATATTTATCCATCATATTCATATTGTGTTATGGTATAATAGATGTAAACAGTTTCAATATTTTCTAATTCCCCATCACCAAATCTTAGGTTACTTCAACACTAAGAAACTAAGTTAAAAGACTATTAATTTATGACACATATTTTATATACATTGAAAATAATTCAAATAATATAATGAGTCTCGATAGTATATTTATTCACCATATTCATATTGTATTATGGTATAATAGATGTAAACAATTTCAATATTTTTCTTCTTCTCCATCACCAAATTTTAGGTTACTTCATCACTAAGAAACTAAGTTAAAAGACTATTACTTAATGACACATATTCCATATACATTTGAAATAATTCAAATTATCTAATGAGTCTCGATAGTATATTTATCCATCATATTCATATTGTGTTATGGTATAATAGATGTAAACAGTTTCAATATTTTCTAATTCCCCATCACCAAATCTTAGGTTACTTCATCACTAAGAAACTAAGTTAAAAGACTATTACTTAATGACACATATTCCATATACATTTGAAATAATTCAAATTATCTAATGAGTCTCGATAGTATATTTATCCACCATATTCATATTGTATTATGGTATAATAGATGTAAACAATTTCAATATTTTTCTTCTTCTCCATCACCAAATTTTAGTTTACTTAATCACTAAAAAACTAAGTTAAAAGACTATTAAATGATGACACATATTTTATATACATCGGAAATAATTCAAATTATATAATGAGTCTCGATAGTATATTTATTCACCATATTCATATTGTATTATTGTATAATAGATGTAAACAGTTTCAGTATTTTCTAATTCTCCATCACCAAATCTTAGGTTACTTCATCACTAAGAAACTAAGTTAAAAGACTATTACTTAATGTCACATATTCCATATACATTTGAAATAATTCAAATTATCTAATGAGTCTCGGTAGTATATTTATCCACCATATTCATATTGTATTATGGTATGATAGATGTAAACAGTTTCAGTATTTTCTAATTCTCCATCACCAAATCTTAGGATACTTCATCACTAAGAAACTAAGTTAAAAGACTATTACTTAATGACTCATATTCCATATACATTTGAAATAATTCAAATTATCTAATGAGTCTAGATAGTATATTTATTCACCATATTAATATTGTATTATGGTATAATAGATGTAAACAATTTCAATATTTTTCTTCTTCTCCATCACCAAATTTTAGGTTACTTCATCACTAAAAAACTAAGTTAAAAGACTATTACTTAATGACACATATTCCATATACATTTGAAATAATTTAAATTATCTAATGAGTCTCGATAGTATATTTATGCACCAAATTCATATTGTATTATGGTATAATAGATGTAAACAGTTTCAGTATTTTCTAATTCTCCATCACCAAATCTTAGGTTACTTCATCACTAACAAACTAAGTTAAAAGACTATTACTTAATGACACATATTCCATTTACATTTGAAATAATTCAAATTATATAATGAGTCTCGATAGTATATTTATCCACCATATTCATATTGTATTATGGTATAATAGATGTAAACAGTTTCAGTATTTTCTAATTCTCCATCACCAAATCTTAGGTTACTTCATCACTAAGAAACTAAGTTAAAAGACTATGACTTAATGACACATATTCCATATACATTTGAAATAATTCAAATTATCTAATGAGTCTCGATAGTATATTTATTCACCATATTCATATTGTATTATGGTATAATAGATATAAACAGTTTCAGTATTTTCTAATTCCCCATCACCAAATTTTAGGTTACTTCATCACTAAGAAACTAAGTTAAAAGACTATTACTTAATGACACATATTCCATATACATTTGAAATAATTCAAATTATCTAATGAGTCTCGATAGTATATTTATCCACCATATTCATATTGTATTATGGTATAATAGATGTAAACAATTTCAATATTTTTCTTCTTCTCCATCACCAAATTTTAGGTTACTTAATCACTAAGAAACTAAATTAAAAGACTATTAAATGATGACACATATTTTATATACATCGGAAATAGTTCAAATTATATAATGAGTCTTGATAGTATATTTATTCACCATATTCATATTGTATTATGGTATAATAGATGTAAACAGTTTCAGTATTTTCTAATTCTCCATCACCAAATCTTAGGATACTTCATCACTAAGAAACTAAGTTAAAAGACTATTACTTAATGACTCATATTCCATATACATTTGAAATAATTCAAATTATCTAATGAGTCTCGATAGTATATTTATTCACCATATTCATATTGTATTATGGTATAATAGATGTAAATAATTTCAATATTTTTCTTCTTCTCCATCACCAAATTTTAGGTTACTTCATCACTAAGAAACTAAGTTAAAAGACTATTACTTAATGACACATATACCCTATACATTTGAAAAAATTAAAATTATCTAATGAGTCTCGATAGTATATTTATTCACCATATTCATATTGTATAATGGTATAATATATGGAAACAATTTCAGTATTTTCTTCTTCTCCATCACCAAATTTTAGGTTACTTCATCACTAAGAAACTAAGTTAAAAGACTATTAATTGATGACACATATTTCATATACATTGAAAATTATTCAAATTATATAATGAGTCTCGATAGTATATTTATTCACCATATTCATATTGTATTATGGTATAATAGATGTAAACAATTTCAATATTTTTCTTCCTCTCCATCACCAAATTTTAGGTTACTTCATCACTAAGAAACTAAGTTAAAAGACTATTACTTAATGACACATATTCCATATACATTTGAAATAATTCAAATTATCTAATGAGTCTCGATAGTATATTTATCCATCATATTCATATTGTGTTATGGTATAATAGATGTAAACAGTTTCAATATTTTCTAATTCCCCATCACCAAATCTTAGGTTACTTCATCACTAAGAAACTAAGTTAAAAGACTATTACTTAATGACACATATTCCATATACATTTGAAATAATTCAAATTATCTAATGAGTCTCGATAGTATGATTATTCACCATATTCATATTGTATTATGGTATAATAGATATAAACAGTTTCAGTATTTTCTAATTCTCCATCACCAAATTTTAGGTTACTTCATCATTAAGAAACTAAGTTAAAAGACTATTACTTAATGACACATATTCCATATACATTTGAAATATTTCAAATTATCTAATGAGTATCGATAGTATATTTATCCACCATATTCATATTGTATTATGGTATAATAGATGTAAACAATTTCAATATTTTTCTTCTTCTCCATCACCAAATTTTAGTTTACTTAATCACTAAAAAACTAAGTTAAAAGACTATTAAATGATGACACATATTTTATATACATTTGAAATAATTCAAATTATATAATGATTCTAGATAGTATATTTATCCACTATATTCATATTGTATTATGGTATAATAGATGTAAACAGTTTCAGTATTTTCTAATTCTCCATCACCAAATCTTAGGTTAGTTCATCACTAAGAAACTAAGTTAAAAGACTATTACTTAATGACACATATTCCATATAAATTTGAAATAATTCAAATTATCTAATGAGTCTCGATAGTATATTTATTCACCATATTCATATTGTATTATGGTATAATAGATATAAACAGTTTCAGTATTTTCTAATTCTCCATCACCAAATTTTAGGTTACTTCATCACTAAGAAACTAAGTTAAAAGACTATTACTTAATGACACATATTCCATATACATTTGAAATAATTCAAATTATCTAATGAGTCTCGATAGTATATTTATTCACCATATTCATATTGTATAATGGTATAATATATGGAAACAATTTCAGTATTTTCTTCTTCTCCATCACCAAATTTTAGGTTACTTCATCACTAAGAAACTAAGTTAAAAGACTATTAATTGATGACACATATTTCATATACATTGAAAATTATTCAAATTATATAATGAGTCTCGATAGTATATTTATTCACCATATTCATATTGTATTATGGTATAATAGATGTAAACAATTTCAATATTTTTCTTCTTCTCCATCACCAAATTTTAGGTTACTTCATCACTAAGAAACTAAGTTAAAAGACTATTACTTAATGACACATATTCCATATACATTTGAAATAATTCAAATTATCTAATGAGTCTCGATAGTATATTTATCCATCATATTCATATTGTGTTATGGTATAATAGATGTAAACAGTTTCAATATTTTCTAATTCCCCATCACCAAATCTTAGGTTACTTCATCACTAAGAAACTAAGTTAAAAGACTATTACTTAATGACACATATTCCATATACATTTGAAATAATTCAAATTATCTAATGAGTCTCGATAGTATATTTATTCACCATATTCATATTGTATTATGGTATAATAGATATAAACAGTTTCAGTATTTTCTAATTCTCCATCACCAAATTTTAGGTTACTTCATCATTAAGAAACTAAGTTAAAAGACTATTACTTAATGACACATATTCCATATACATTTGAAATAATTCAAATTATATAATGAGTCTGGATAGTATATTTATTCACCATATTCATATTGTATTATGGTTTAATAGATATAAACAGTTTCATTATTTTCTAATTCTCCATCACCAAATCTTAGGTTACTTCATCACTAAGAAACTAAGTTAAAATAATATTACTTAATGACATATATTCCATATACATTTGAAATAATTCAAATTATATAATGATTCTAGATAGTATATTTATCCACCATATTCATATTGTATTATGGTATAATACATGTAAACAGTTTCATTATTTTCTAATTCTCCATCACCAAATCTTAGGTTAGTTCATCACTAAGAAACTAAGTTAAAAGACTATTACTTAATGACACATATTCCATATACATTTGAAATAATTCAAATTATCTAATGAGTCTCGATAGTATATTTATTCACCATATTCATATTGTATTATGGTATAATACATGTAAACAGTTTCAGTATTTTCAAATTTTCCATCACCAAATCTTAAGTTACTTCATCACTAAGAAACTAAGTTAAAAGACTATTACTTAATGACACATATTCCATATACATTTGAAATAATTCAAATTATCTAATGAGTCTCAATAGTATATTTATTCAGCATATTCATATTGTATTATGGTAAAATACATGTAAACAGTTTCAGTATTTTCAAATTCTCCATCACCAAATCTTAGGTTAGTTCATCACTAAGAAACTAAGTTAAAAGACTATTACTTAATGACACATATTCCATATACATTAGAAATAATTCAAATTATCTAATGAGTGTCGATAGTATATTTATTCACCATATTCATATTGTATTATGGTATAATACATGTAAACAGTTTCAGTATTTTCTAGTTCTCCATCACCAAATCATAGGTTACTTCATCACTAAGAAACTAAGTTAAAAGACTATTACTTAATGACACATATTCCATATACATTTGAAATAATTCAAATTTTCTAATAAGTGTCGATAGTATATTTATCCACCATATTCATATTGTATTATGGTATAATACATGTAAACAGTTTCATTATTTTCAAATTCTCCATCACCAAATCTTAGGTTACTTCATCACTAAGAAACTAAGTTAAAAGACTATTAATTAATGACACATATTCCTTATACATTTGAAATAATTCAAATTATCTAATGAGTCTCAATAGTATATTTATTCACCATATTCATATTGTATTACGGTATAATACATGTAAACAGTTTCAGTATTTTCAAATTCTCCATCACCAAATCTTAGGTTAGTTCATCACTAAGAAACTAAGTTAAAAGACTATTACTTAATGACACATATTCCATATACATTAGAAATAATTCAAATTATCTAATGAGTGTCGATAGTATATTTATTCACCATATTCATATTGTATTATGGTATAATACATGTAAACAGTTTCAGTATTTTCTATTTCTCCATCACCAAATCTTAGGTTACTTCATCACTAAGAAACTAAGTTAAAAGACTATTACTTAATGACACATATTCCATATACATTTGAAATAATTCAAATTATCTAATGAGTCTCGATAGTATATTTACCCACCATATTCATATTGTATTATGGTATAATAGATGTAAATAGTTTCAGTATTTTCTAATTCTCCATCACCAAATCTTAGGTTACTTCATCACTAAGAAACTAAGTGAAAAGACTATTACTTAATGACACATATTCCATATACATTTGAAATAATTCAAATTATCTAATGAGTCTCGATAGTATATTTATTCACCATATTCATATTGTATTTTGGTATAATAGATGTAAACAATTTAAGTATTTTCCTTCTTTTCCATCACCAAATTTTAGGTTACTTCTTCACCAAGAAACTAAGTTAAAAGACTATTACTTAATGACACATATTATATATACATTTGAAATAATTCAAATTATCCAATGAGTCTCGATAGTATATTTATCCACCATATTCATATTGTATTATGGTATAATAGATGTAATCAATTTCAGTATTTTCTAATTCTCCATCACCAAATCTTAGGTTACTTCATCACTAAGAAACTAAGTTAAAAGACTATTACTTAATGACACACATTCCATATACATTTGAAAAAATTCAAATTATCTAATGAGTCTCGATAGTATATTTATTCACCATATTTATATTGTATTATGGTATAATACATGTAAATAGTTTCAGTATTTTCTAACTCTCCATCACCAAATCTTAGGTTAGTTCATCACTAAGAAACTAAGTTAAAAGACTATTACTTAATGACACATATTCCATATACATTTGAAATAATTCAAATTATCTAATGAGTCTCGATAGTATATTTATTCACCATATTCATATTGTATTATGGTATAATACATGTAAACAGTTTCAGTATTTTCAAATTCTCCATCACCAAATCTTAGGTTACTTCATCACTAAGAAACTAAGTTAAAAGACTATTACTTAATGACACATATTCCATATAAATTTGAAATAATTCAAATTATCTAATGAGTCTCGATAGTATATTTATTCACCATATTCATATTGTATTATGGTATAATACATGTAAACAGTTTCATTATTTTCTAATTCTCCATCACCAAATCTTAGGTTACTTCATCACTAAGAAACTAAGTTAAAAGACTATTAATTAATTACACATATTCCTTATACATTTGAAATAATTCAAATTATCTAATGAGTTTCAATAGTTTATTTATTCACCATATTCATATTGTATTATGGTATAATACATGTAAACAGTTTAAGTATTTTCAAATTCTCCATCACCAAATCTTAGGTTAGTTCATCACTAAGAAACTAAGTTAAAAGACTATTACTTAATGACACATATTCCATATACATTAGAAATAATTCAAATTATCTAATGAGTGTCGATAGTATATTTATTCACCATATTCATATTGTATTATGGTATAATACATGTAAACAGTTTCATTATTTTCTAATTCTCCATCACCAAATCTTAGGTTACTTCATCACTAAGAAACTAAGTTAAAAGACTATTACTTAATGACACATATTCCATATACATTTGAAATAATTCAAATTATATAATGAGTCTGGATAGTATATTTATTCACCATATTCATATTGTATTATGGTTTAATAGATATAAACAGTTTCATTATTTTCTAATTCTCCATCACCAAATCTTAGGTTACTTCATCACTAAGAAACTAAGTTAAAAGACTATTACTTAATGACACATATTCCATATACATTTGAAATAATTCAAATTATCTAATGAGTCTCGATAGTATATTTATTCATCATATTCATATTGTATTATGGTATAATACATGTAAACAGTTTCAGTATTTTCAAATTCTCCATCACCAAATCTTAGGTTAGTTCATCACTAAGAAACTAAGTTAAAAGACTATTACTTAATGACACATATTCCAAATACATTTGAAATAATTCAAATTATCTAATGAGTCTCGATAGTATATTTATTCACCATATTCATATTGTATTATGGTATAATACATGTAAACAGTTTCATTATTTTCTAATTCTCCATCACCAAATCTTAGGTTACTTCATCACTAAGAAACTAAGTTAAAAGACTATTAATTAATGACACATATTCCTTATACATTTTAAATAATTCAAATTATCTAATGAGTCTCAATAGTATATTTATTCACCATATTCATATTGTATTATGGTATAATACATGTAAACAGTTTCAGTATTTCAAATTCTCCATCACCAAATCTTAGGTTAGTTCATCACTAAGAAACTAAGTTAAAAGACTATTACTTAATGACACATATTCCATATACATTAGAAATAATTCAAATTATCTAATGAGTGTCGATAGTATATTTATTCACCATATTCATATTGTATTATGGTATAATAGATGTAATCAGTTTCAGTATTTTCTAATTCTCCATCACCAAATCTTAGGTTACTTCATCACTAAGAAACTAAGTTAAAAGACTATTACTTAATGACACATATTCCATATACATTTGAAATAATTCAAATTATCTAATGAGTCTCGATAGTATATTTATTCACCATATTCATATTGTATTTTGGTATAATAGATGTAAACAATTTCAGTATTTTCCTTCTTTTCCATCACCAAATTTTAGGTTACTTTTTCACACGGAAACTAAGTTAAAAGACTATTACTTAATGACACATATTATATATACATTTGAAATAATTCAAATTATCCAATGAGTCTCGATAGTATATTTATCCACCATATTCATATTGTATTATGGTATAATAGATGTAAACAATTTCAGTATTTTCTAATTCTCCATCACCAAATCTTAGGTTACTTCATCACTAAGAAACTAAGTAAAAAGACTATTACTTAATGACACATATTCCATATACATTTGAAATAATTCAAATTATCTAATGAGTCTCGATAGTATATTTATTCACCATATTCATATTGTATTATGGTATAATAGATGTAAACAATTTCAGTATTTTCTAATTCTCCATCACCAAATCTTAGGTTACTTCATCACTAAGAAACTAAGTTAAAAGACTATTACTTAATGACACACATTTCATATACATTTGAAAAAATTCAAATTATCTAATGAGTCTCGATAGTATATTTATTCACCATATTTATATTGTATTATGGTATAATACATGTAAATAGTTTCAGTATTTTCTAACTCTCCATCACCAAATCTTAGGTTAGTTCATCACTAAGAAACTAAGTTAAAAGACTATTACTTAATGACACATATTCCATATACATTTGAAATAATTCAAATTATCTAATGAGTCTCGATAGTATATTTATTCACCATATTCATATTGTATTATGGTATAATACATGTAAACAGTTTCAGTATTTTCAAATTCTCCATCACCAAATCTTAGGTTACTTCATCACTAAGAAACTAAGTTAAAAGACTATTACTTAATGACACATATTCCATATAAATTTGAAATAATTCAAATTATCTAATGAGTCTCGATAGTATATTTATTCACCATATTCATATTGCATTATGGTATAATACATGTAAACAGTTTCATTATTTTCTAATTCTCCATCACCAAATCTTAGGTTACTTCATCACTAAGAAACTAAGTTAAAAGACTATTAATTAATTACACATATTCCTTATACATTTGAAATAATTCAAATTATCTAATGAGTTTCAATATTATATTTATTCACCATATTCATATTGTATTATGGTATAATACATGTAAACAGTTTCAGTATTTTCAAATTCTCCATCACCAAATCTTAGGTTAGTTCATCACTAAGAAACTAAGTTAAAAGACTATTACTTAATGACACATATTCCATATACATTAGAAATAATTCAAATTATCTAATGAGTGTCGATAGTATATTTATTCACCATATTCATATTGTATTATGGTATAATACATGTAAACAGTTTCATTATTTTCTAATTCTCCATCACCAAATCTTAGGTTACTTCATCACTAAGAAACTAAGTTAAAAGACTATTACTTAATGACACATATTCCATATACATTTGAAATAATTCAAATTATATAATGAGTCTGGATAGTATATTTATTCACCATATTCATATTGTATTATGGTTTAATAGATATAAACAGTTTCATTATTTTCTAATTCTCCATCACCAAATCTTAGGTTACTTCATCACTAAGAAACTAAGTTAAAATACTATTACTTAATGACATATATTCCATATACATTTGAAATAATTCAAATTATATAATGATTCTAGATAGTATATTTATCCACCATATTCATATTGTATTATGGTATAATACATGTAAACAGTTTCATTATTTTCTAATTCTCCATCACCAAATCTTAGGTTACTTCATCACTAAGAAACTAAGTTAAAAGACTATTACTTAATGACACATATTCCATATACATTTGAAATAATTCAAATTATCTAATGAGTCTCGATAGTATATTTATTCACCATATTCATATTGTATTATGGTATAATACATGTAAACAGTTTCAGTATTTTCTATTTCTCCATCACCAAATCTTACGTTACTTCATCACTAAGAAACTAAGTTAAAAGACTATTACTTAATGACACATATTCCATATACATTTGAAATAATTCAAATTATCTAATGAGTCTCGATAGTATATTTACCCACCATATTCATATTGTATTATGGTATAATAGATGTAAATAGTTTCAGTATTTTCTAATTCTCCATCACCAAATCTTAGGTTACTTCATCACTAAGAAACTAAGTGAAAAGACTATTACTTAATGACACATATTCCATATACATTTGAAATAATTCAAATTATCTAATGAGTCTCGATAGTATATTTATTCACCATATTCATATTGTATTTTGGTATAATAGATGTAAACAATTTAAGTATTTTCCTTCTTTTCCATCACCAAATTTTAGGTTACTTCTTCACCAAGAAACTAAGTTAAAAGACTATTACTTAATGACACATATTATATATACATTTGAAATAATTCAAATTATCCAATGAGTCTCGATAGTATATTTATCCACCATATTCATATTGTATTATGGTATAATAGATGTAATCAATTTCAGTATTTTCTAATTCTCCATCACCAAATCTTAGGTTACTTCATCACTAAGAAACTAAGTTAAAAGACTATTACTTAATGACACACATTCCATATACATTTGAAAAAATTCAAATTATCTAATGAGTCTCGATAGTATATTTATTCACCATATTTATATTGTATTATGGTATAATACATGTAAATAGTTTCAGTATTTTCTAACTCTCCATCACCAAATCTTAGGTTAGTTCATCACTAAGAAACTAAGTTAAAAGACTATTACTTAATGACACATATTCCATATACATTTGAAATAATTCAAATTATCTAATGAGTCTCGATAGTATATTTATTCACCATATTCATATTGTATTATGGTATAATACATGTAAACAGTTTCAGTATTTTCAAATTCTCCATCACCAAATCTTAGGTTACTTCATCACTAAGAAACTAAGTTAAAAGACTATTACTTAATGACACATATTCCATATAAATTTGAAATAATTCAAATTATCTAATGAGTCTCGATAGTATATTTATTCACCATATTCATATTGTATTATGGTATAATACATGTAAACAGTTTCATTATTTTCTAATTCTCCATCACCAAATCTTAGGTTACTTCATCACTAAGAAACTAAGTTAAAAGACTATTAATTAATTACACATATTCCTTATACATTTGAAATAATTCAAATTATCTAATGAGTTTCAATAGTTTATTTATTCACCATATTCATATTGTATTATGGTATAATACATGTAAACAGTTTAAGTATTTTCAAATTCTCCATCACCAAATCTTAGGTTAGTTCATCACTAAGAAACTAAGTTAAAAGACTATTACTTAATGACACATATTCCATATACATTAGAAATAATTCAAATTATCTAATGAGTGTCGATAGTATATTTATTCACCATATTCATATTGTATTATGGTATAATACATGTAAACAGTTTCATTATTTTCTAATTCTCCATCACCAAATCTTAGGTTACTTCATCACTAAGAAACTAAGTTAAAAGACTATTACTTAATGACACATATTCCATATACATTTGAAATAATTCAAATTATATAATGAGTCTGGATAGTATATTTATTCACCATATTCATATTGTATTATGGTTTAATAGATATAAACAGTTTCATTATTTTCTAATTCTCCATCACCAAATCTTAGGTTACTTCATCACTAAGAAACTAAGTTAAAAGACTATTACTTAATGACACATATTCCATATACATTTGAAATAATTCAAATTATCTAATGAGTCTCGATAGTATATTTATTCATCATATTCATATTGTATTATGGTATAATACATGTAAACAGTTTCAGTATTTTCAAATTCTCCATCACCAAATCTTAGGTTACTTCATCACTAAGAAACTAAGTTAAAAGACTATTACTTAATGACACATATTCCATATACATTTGAAATAATTCAAATTATCTAATGAGTCTCGATAGTATATTTATTCACCATATTCATATTGTATTATGGTATAATAGATGTAAACAGTTTCATTATTTTCTAATTCTCCATCACCAAATCTTAGGTTACTTCATCACTAAGAAACTAAGTTAAAAGACTATTAATTAATGACACATATTCCTTATACATTTTAAATAATTCAAATTATCTAATGAGTCTCAATAGTATATTTATTCACCATATTCATATTGTATTATGGTATAATACATGTAAACAGTTTCAGTATTTTCAAATTCTCCATCACCAAATCTTAGGTTAGTTCATCACTAAGAAACTAAGTTAAAAGACTATTACTTAATGACACATATTCCATATACATTAGAAATAATTCAAATTATCTAATGAGTGTCGATAGTATATTTATTCACCATATTCATATTGTATTATGGTATAATACATGTAAACAGTTTCATTATTTTCTAATTCTCCATCACCAAATCTTAGGTTACTTCATCACTAAGAAACTAAGTTAAAAGACTATTACTTAATGACACATATTCCATATACATTTGAAATAATTCAAATTATATAATGAGTCTGGATAGTATATTTATTCACCATATTCATATTGTATTATGGTTTAATAGATATAAACAGTTTCATTATTTTCTAATTCTCCATCACCAAATCTTAGGTTACTTCATCACTAAGAAACTAAGTTAAAAGACTATTACTTAATGACACATATTCCATATACATTTGAAATAATTCAAATTATCTAATGAGTCTCGATAGTATATTTATTCATCATATTCATATTGTATTATGGTATAATACATGTAAACAGTTTCAGTATTTTCAAATTCTCCATCACCAAATCTTAGGTTAGTTCATCACTAAGAAACTAAGTTAAAAGACTATTACTTAATGACACATATTCCAAATACATTTGAAATAATTCAAATTATCTAATGAGTCTCGATAGTATATTTATTCACCATATTCATATTGTATTATGGTATAATACATGTAAACAGTTTCATTATTTTCTAATTCTCCATCACCAAATCTTAGGTTACTTCATCACTAAGAAACTAAGTTAAAAGACTATTAATTAATGACACATATTCCTTATACATTTTAAATAATTCAAATTATCTAATGAGTCTCAATAGTATATTTATTCACCATATTCATATTGTATTATGGTATAATACATGTAAACAGTTTCAGTATTTTCAAATTCTCCATCACCAAATCTTAGGTTAGTTCATCACTAAGAAACTAAGTTAAAAGACTATTACTTAATGACACATATTCCATATACATTAGAAATAATTCAAATTATCTAATGAGTGTCGATAGTATATTTATTCACCATATTCATATTGTATTATGGTATAATAGATGTAATCAGTTTCAGTATTTTCTAATTCTCCATCACCAAATCTTAGGTTACTTCATCACTAAGAAACTAAGTTAAAAGACTATTACTTAATGACACATATTCCATATACATTTGAAATAATTCAAATTATCTAATGAGTCTCGATAGTATATTTATTCACCATATTCATATTGTATTTTGGTATAATAGATGTAAACAATTTCAGTATTTTCCTTCTTTTCCATCACCAAATTTTAGGTTACTTTTTCACACGGAAACTAAGTTAAAAGACTATTACTTAATGACACATATTATATATACATTTGAAATAATTCAAATTATCCAATGAGTCTCGATAGTATATTTATCCACCATATTCATATTGTATTATGGTATAATAGATGTAAACAATTTCAGTATTTTCTAATTCTCCATCACCAAATCTTAGGTTACTTCATCACTAAGAAACTAAGTAAAAAGACTATTACTTAATGACACATATTCCATATACATTTGAAATAATTCAAATTATCTAATGAGTCTCGATAGTATATTTATTCACCATATTCATATTGTATTATGGTATAATAGATGTAAACAATTTCAGTATTTTCTAATTCTCCATCACCAAATCTTAGGTTACTTCATCACTAAGAAACTAAGTTAAAAGACTATTACTTAATGACACACATTTCATATACATTTGAAAAAATTCAAATTATCTAATGAGTCTCGATAGTATATTTATTCACCATATTTATATTGTATTATGGTATAATACATGTAAATAGTTTCAGTATTTTCTAACTCTCCATCACCAAATCTTAGGTTAGTTCATCACTAAGAAACTAAGTTAAAAGACTATTACTTAATGACACATATTCCATATACATTTGAAATAATTCAAATTATCTAATGAGTCTCGATAGTATATTTATTCACCATATTCATATTGTATTATGGTATAATACATGTAAACAGTTTCAGTATTTTCAAATTCTCCATCACCAAATCTTAGGTTACTTCATCACTAAGAAACTAAGTTAAAAGACTATTACTTAATGACACATATTCCATATAAATTTGAAATAATTCAAATTATCTAATGAGTCTCGATAGTATATTTATTCACCATATTCATATTGCATTATGGTATAATACATGTAAACAGTTTCATTATTTTCTAATTCTCCATCACCAAATCTTAGGTTACTTCATCACTAAGAAACTAAGTTAAAAGACTATTAATTAATTACACATATTCCTTATACATTTGAAATAATTCAAATTATCTAATGAGTTTCAATATTATATTTATTCACCATATTCATATTGTATTATGGTATAATACATGTAAACAGTTTCAGTATTTTCAAATTCTCCATCACCAAATCTTAGGTTAGTTCATCACTAAGAAACTAAGTTAAAAGACTATTACTTAATGACACATATTCCATATACATTAGAAATAATTCAAATTATCTAATGAGTGTCGATAGTATATTTATTCACCATATTCATATTGTATTATGGTATAATACATGTAAACAGTTTCATTATTTTCTAATTCTCCATCACCAAATCTTAGGTTACTTCATCACTAAGAAACTAAGTTAAAAGACTATTACTTAATGACACATATTCCATATACATTTGAAATAATTCAAATTATATAATGAGTCTGGATAGTATATTTATTCACCATATTCATATTGTATTATGGTTTAATAGATATAAACAGTTTCATTATTTTCTAATTCTCCATCACCAAATCTTAGGTTACTTCATCACTAAGAAACTAAGTTAAAATACTATTACTTAATGACATATATTCCATATACATTTGAAATAATTCAAATTATATAATGATTCTAGATAGTATATTTATCCACCATATTCATATTGTATTATGGTATAATACATGTAAACAGTTTCATTATTTTCTAATTCTCCATCACCAAATCTTAGGTTACTTCATCACTAAGAAACTAAGTTAAAAGACTATTACTTAATGACACATATTCCATATACATTTGAAATAATTCAAATTATCTAATGAGTCTCGATAGTATATTTATTCACCATATTCATATTGTATTATGGTATAATACATGTAAACAGTTTCAGTATTTTCTATTTCTCCATCACCAAATCTTACGTTACTTCATCACTAAGAAACTAAGTTAAAAGACTATTACTTAATGACACATATTCCATATACATTTGAAATAATTCAAATTATCTAATGAGTCTCGATAGTATATTTACCCACCATATTCATATTGTATTATGGTATAATAGATGTAAATAGTTTCAGTATTTTCTAATTCTCCATCACCAAATCTTAGGTTACTTCATCACTAAGAAACTAAGTGAAAAGACTATTACTTAATGACACATATTCCATATACATTTGAAATAATTCAAATTATCTAATGAGTCTCGATAGTATATTTATTCACCATATTCATATTGTATTTTGGTATAATAGATGTAAACAATTTAAGTATTTTCCTTCTTTTCCATCACCAAATTTTAGGTTACTTCTTCACCAAGAAACTAAGTTAAAAGACTATTACTTAATGACACATATTATATATACATTTGAAATAATTCAAATTATCCAATGAGTCTCGATAGTATATTTATCCACCATATTCATATTGTATTATGGTATAATAGATGTAATCAATTTCAGTATTTTCTAATTCTCCATCACCAAATCTTAGGTTACTTCATCACTAAGAAACTAAGTTAAAAGACTATTACTTAATGACACACATTCCATATACATTTGAAAAAATTCAAATTATCTAATGAGTCTCGATAGTATATTTATTCACCATATTTATATTGTATTATGGTATAATACATGTAAATAGTTTCAGTATTTTTATTTCAAATGTGATGATATATATTATAATATGTGTCATTAAGTAATAGTCATTTTAACTTAGTTTCTGTGGCTGAAGAAGTACCTAAAATTTTGGTGATAGGAAAAGAAGGAAAATACTTAAATAGTTTTTTATTCACCATATTCATATTGTATTATGGTATAATACATGTAAACAGTTTCAGTATTTTCAAATTCTCCATCACCAAATCTTAGGTTACTTCATCACTAAGAAACTAAGTTAAAAGACTATTACTTAATGACACATATTCCATATAAATTTGAAATAATTCAAATTATCTAATGAGTCTCGATAGTATATTTATTCACCATATTCATATTGTATTATGGTATAATACATGTAAACAGTTTCATTATTTTCTAATTCTCCATCACCAAATCTTAGGTTACTTCATCACTAAGAAACTAAGTTAAAAGACTATTAATTAATTACACATATTCCTTATACATTTGAAATAATTCAAATTATCTAATGAGTTTCAATAGTTTATTTATTCACCATATTCATATTGTATTATAGGTATAATACATGTAAACAGTTTAAGTATTTTCAAATTCTCCATCACCAAATCTTAGGTTACTTCATCACTAAGAAACTAAGTTAAAATACTATTACTTAATGACATATATTCCATATACATTTGAAATAATTCAAATTATATAATGATTCTAGATAGTATATTTATCCACCATATTCATATTGTATTATGGTATAATACATGTAAACAGTTTCATTATTTTCTAATTCTCCATCACCAAATCTTAGGTTACTTCATCACTAAGAAACTAAGTTAAAAGACTATTACTTAATGACACATATTCCATATACATTTGAAATAATTCAAATTATATAATGAGTCTGGATAGTATATTTATTCACCATATTCATATTGTATTATGGTTTAATAGATATAAACAGTTTCATTATTTTCTAATTCTCCATCACCAAAATCTTAGGTTACTTCATCACTAAGAAACTAAGTTAAAAGACTATTACTTAATGACACATATTCCATATACATTTGAAATAATTCAAATTATCTAATGAGTCTCGATAGTATATTTTATTCATCATATTCATATTGTATTATGGTATAATACATGTAAACAGTTTCAGTATTTTCAAATTCTCCATCACCAAATCTTAGGTTACTTCATCACTAAGAAACTAAGTTAAAAGACTATTACTTAATGACACATATTCCATGTACATTTGAAATAATTCAAATTATCTAATGAGTCTCGATAGTATATTTATTCACCATATTCATATTGTATTATGGTATAATAGATGTAAACAGTTTCATTATTTTCTAATTCTCCATCACCAAATCTTAGGTTACTTCATCACTAAGAAACTAAGTTAAAAGACTATTAATTAATGACACATATTCCTTATACATTTTAAATAATTCAAATTATCTAATGAGTCTCAATAGTATATTTATTCACCATATTCATATTGTATTATGGTATAATACATGTAAACAGTTTCAGTATTTTCAAATTCTCCATCACCAATCTTAGGTTAGTTCATCACTAAGAAACTAAGTTAAAAGACTATTACTTAATGACACATATTCCATATACATTTGAAATAATTCAAATTATCTAATGAGTCTCGATAGTATATTTATTCACCATATTCATATTGTATTATGGTATAATACATGTAAACAGTTTCAGTATTTTCAAATTCTCCATCACCAAATCTTAGGTTACTTCATCACTAAGAAACTAAGTTAAAAGACTATTACTTAATGACACATATTCCATATACATTTGAAATAATTCAAATTATCTAATGAGTCTCGATAGTATATTTATTCACCATATTCATATTGTATTATGGTATAATACATGTAAACAGTTTCATTATTTTTCTAATTCTCCATCACCAAATTTTAGGTTACTTTTTCACACGGAAACTAAGTTAAAAGACTATTACTTAATGACACATATTATATATACATTTGAAATAATTCAAATTATCCAATGAGTCTCGATAGTATATTTATCCACCATATTCATATTGTATTATGGTATAATAGATGTAAACAATTTCAGTATTTTCTAATTCTCCATCACCAAATCTTAGGTTACTTCATCACTAAGAAACTAAGTAAAAAGACTATTACTTAATGACACATATTCCATATACATTTGAAATAATTCAAATTATCTAATGAGTCTCGATAGTATATTTATTCACCATATTCATATTGTATTATGGTATAATAGATGTAAACATTTCAGTATTTTCTAATTCTCCATCACCAAATCTTAGGTTACTTCATCACTAAGAAACTAAGTTAAAAGACTATTACTTAATGACACACATTTCATATACATTTGAAAAAATTCAAATTATCTAATGAGTCTCGATAGTAATATTTATTCACCATATTTATATTGTATTATGGTATAATACATGTAAATAGTTTCAGTATTTTCTAACTCTCCATCACCAAATCTTAGGTTAGTTCATCACTAAGAAACTAAGTTAAAAGACTATTACTTAATGACACATATTCCATATACATTTGAAATAATTCAAATTATCTAATGAGTCTCGATAGTATATTTATTCACCATATTCATATTGTATTATGGTATAATACATGTAAACAGTTTCAGTATTTTCAAATTCTCCATCCACCAAATCTTAGGTTACTTCATCACTAAGAAACTAAGTTAAAAGACTATTACTTAATGACACATATTCCATATAAATTTGAAATAATTCAAATTATCTAATGAGTCTCGATAGTATATTTATTCACCATATTCATATTGCATTATGGTATAATTACATGTAAACAGTTTCATTATTTTCTAATTCTCCATCACCAAATCTTAGGTTACTTCATCACTAAGAAACTAAGTTAAAAGACTATTAATTAATTACACATATTCCTTATACATTTGAAATAATTCAAATTATCTAATGAGTTTCAATATTATATTTATTCACCATATTCATATTGTATTATGGTATAATACATGTAAACAGTTTCAGTATTTTCAAATTCTCCATCACCAAATCTTAGGTTAGTTCATCACTAAGAAACTAAGTTAAAAGACTATTACTTAATGACACATATTCCATATACATTAGAAATAATTCAAATTATCTAATGAGTGTCGATAGTATATTTATTCACCATATTCATATTGTATTATGGTATAATACATGTAAACAGTTTCATTATTTTCTAATTCTCCATCACCAAATCTTAGGTTACTTCATCACTAAGAAACTAAGTTAAAAGACTATTACTTAATGACACATATTCCATATACATTTGAAATAATTCAAATTATATAATGAGTCTGGATAGTATATTTATTCACCATATTCATATTGTATTATGGTTTAATAGATATAAACAGTTTCATTATTTTCTAATTCTCCATCACCAAATCTTAGGTTACTTCATCACTAAGAAACTAAGTTAAAATACTATTACTTAATGACATATATTCCATATACATTTGAAATAATTCAAATTATATAATGATTCTAGATAGTATATTTATCCACCATATTCATATTGTATTATGGTATAATACATGTAAACAGTTTCATTATTTTCTAATTCTCCATCACCAAATCTTAGGTTACTTCATCACTAAGAAACTAAGTTAAAAGACTATTACTTAATGACACATATTCCATATACATTTGAAATAATTCAAATTATCTAATGAGTCTCGATAGTATATTTATTCACCATATTCATATTGTATTATGGTATAATACATGTAAACAGTTTCAGTATTTTCAAATTCTCCATCACCAAATCTTAGGTTAGTTCATCACTAAGAAACTAAGTTAAAAGACTATTACTTAATGACACATATTCCAAATACATTTGAAATAATTCAAATTATCTAATGAGTCTCGATAGTATATTTATTCACCATATTCATATTGTATTATGGTATAATACATGTAAACAGTTTCATTATTTTCTAATTCTCCATCACCAAATCTTAGGTTACTTCATCACTAAGAAACTAAGTTAAAAGACTATTAATTAATGACACATATTCCTTATACATTTTAAATAATTCAAATTATCTAATGAGTCTCAATAGTATATTTATTCACCATATTCATATTGTATTATGGTATAATACATGTAAACAGTTTCAGTATTTTCAAATTCTCCATCACCAAATCTTAGGTTAGTTCATCACTAAGAAACTAAGTTAAAAGATCATTACTTAATGACACATATTCCATATACATTAGAAATAATTCAAATTATCTAATGAGTGTCGATAGTATATTTATTCACCATATTCATATTGTATTATGGTATAATAGATGTAATCAGTTTCAGTATTTTCTAATTCTCCATCACCAAATCTTAGGTTACTTCATCACTAAGAAACTAAGTTAAAAGACTATTACTTAATGACACATATTCCATATACATTTGAAATAATTCAAATTATCTAATGAGTCTCGATAGTATATTTATTCACCATATTCATATTGTATTTTGGTATAATAGATGTAAACAATTTCAGTATTTTCCTTCTTTTCCATCACCAAATTTTAGGTTACTTCTTCACCAAGAAACTAAGTTAAAAGACTATTACTTAATGACACATATTATATATACATTTGAAATAATTCAAATTATCCAATGAGTCTCGATAGTATATTTATCCACCATATTCATATTGTATTATGGTATAATACATGTAAACAGTTTCAGTATTTTCTAATTCTCCATCACCAAATCTTAGGTTAGTTCATCACTAAGAAACTAAGTTAAAAGACTATTACTTAATGACACATATTCCAAATACATTTGAAATAATTCAAATTATCTAATGAGTCTCGATAGTATATTTATTCACCATATTCATATTGTATTATGGTATAATACATTTAAACAGTTTCATTATTTTCTAATTCTCCATCACCAAATCTTAGGTTACTTCATCACTAAGAAACTAAGTTAAAAGACTATTAATTAATGACACATATTCCTTATACATTTTAAATAATTCAAATTATCTAATGAGTCTCAATAGTATATTTATTCACCATATTCATATTGTATTATGGTATAATACATGTAAACAGTTTCAGTATTTTCAAATTCTCCATCACCAAATCTTAGGTTAGTTCATCACTAAGAAACTAAGTTAAAAGACTATTACTTAATGACACATATTTCATATACATTAGAAATAATTCAAATTATCTAATGAGTGTCGATAGTATATTTATTCACCATATTCATATTGTATTATGGTATAATAGATGTAATCAGTTTCAGTATTTTCTAATTCTCCATCACCAAATCTTAGGTTACTTCATCACTAAGAAACTAAGTTAAAAGACTATTACTTAATGACACATATTCCATATACATTTGAAATAATTCAAATTATCTAATGAGTCTCGATAGTATATTTATTCACCATATTCATATTGTATTTTGGTATAATAGATGTAAACAATTTCAGTATTTTCCTTCTTTTCCATCACCAAATTTTAGGTTACTTTTTCACCAAGAAACTAAGTTAAAAGACTATTACTTAATGACACATATTATATATACATTTGAAATAATTCAAATTATCCAATGAGTCTCGATAGTATATTTATCCACCATATTCATATTGTATTATGGTATAATAGATGTAAACAATTTCAGTGCTTTCTAATTCTCCATCACCAAATCTTAGGTTACTTCATCACTAAGAAACTAAGTTAAAAGACTATTACTTAATGACACATATTCCATATACATTTGAAATAATTCAAATTATCTAATGAGTCTCGATAGTATATTTATTCACCATATTCATATTGTATTATGGTATAATAGATGTAAACAATTTCAGTATTTTCTAATTCTCCATCACCAAATCTTAGGTTACTTCATCACTAAGAAACTAAGTTAAAAGACTATTACTTAATGACACACATTCCATATACATTTGAAAAAATTCAAATTATCTAATGAGTCTCGATAGTATATTTATTCACCATATTTATATTGTATTATGGTATAATACATGTAAATAGTTTCAGTATTTTCTAACTCTCCATCACCAAATCTTAGGTTAGTTCATCACTAAGAAACTAAGTTAAAAGACTATTACTTAATGACACATATTCCATATACATTTGAAATAATTCAAATTATCTAATGAGTCTCGATAGTATATTTATTCTCCATATTCATATTGTATTATGGTATAATACATGTAAACAGTTTCAGTATTTTCAAATTCTCCATCACCAAATCTTAGGTTACTTCATCACTAAGAAACTAAGTTAAAAGACTATTACTTAATGACACATATTCCATATAAATTTGAAATAATTCAAATTATCTAATGAGTCTCGATAGTATATTTATTCACCATATTCATATTGTATTATGGTATAATACATGTAAACAGTTTCATTATTTTCTAATTCTCCATCACCAAATCTTAGGTTACTTCATCACTAAGAAACTAAGTTAAAAGACTATTAATTAATTACACATATTCCTTATACATTTGAAATAATTCAAATTATCTAATGAGTTTCAATATTATATTTATTCACCATATTCATATTGTATTATGGTATAATACATGTAAACAGTTTCAGTATTTTCAAATTCTCCATCACCAAATCTTAGGTTAGTTCATCACTAAGAAACTAAGTTAAAAGACTATTACTTAATGACACATATTCCATATACATTAGAAATAATTCAAATTATCTAATGAGTGTCGATAGTATATTTATTCACCATATTCATATTGTATTATGGTATAATACATGTAAACAGTTTCATTATTTTCTAATTCTCCATCACCAAATCTTAGGTTACTTCATCACTAAGAAACTAAGTTAAAAGACTATTACTTAATGACACATATTCCATATACATTTGAAATAATTCAAATTATATAATGAGTCTGGATAGTATATTTATTCACCATATTCATATTGTATTATGGTATAATACATGTAAACAGTTTCATTATTTTCTAATTCTCCATCACCAAATCTTAGGTTACTTCATCACTAAGAAACTAAGTTAAAAGACTATTACTTAATGACACATATTCCATATACATTTGAAATAATTCAAATTATCTAATGAGTCTCGATAGTATATTTATTCACCATATTCATATTGTATTATGGTATAATACATGTAAACAGTTTCAGTATTTTCAAATTCTCCATCACCAAATCTTAGGTTAGTTCATCACTAAGAAACTAAGTTAAAAGACTATTACTTAATGACACATATTCCAAATACATTTGAAATAATTCAAATTATCTAATGAGTCTCGATAGTATATTTATTCACCATATTCATATTGTATTATGGTATAATACATGTAAACAGTTTCATTATTTTCTAATTCTCCATCACCAAATCTTAGGTTACTTCATCACTAAGAAACTAAGTTAAAAGACTATTAATTAATGACACATATTCCTTATACATTTTAAATAATTCAAATTATCTAATGAGTCTCAATAGTATATTTATTCACCATATTCATATTGTATTATGGTATAATACATGTAAACAGTTTCAGTATTTTCAAATTCTCCATCACCAAATCTTAGGTTAGTTCATCACTAAGAAACTAAGTTAAAAGACTATTACTTAATGACACATATTCCATATACATTAGAAATAATTCAAATTATATAATGAGTGTCGATAGTATATTTATTCACCATATTCATATTGTATTATGGTATAATAGATGTAATCAGTTTCAGTATTTTCTAATTCTCCATCACCAAATCTTAGGTTACTTCATCACTAAGAAACTAAGTTAAAAGACTATTACTTAATGACACATATTCCATATACATTTGAAATAATTCAAATTATCTAATGAGTCTCGATAGTATATTTATTCACCATATTCATATTGTATTTTGGTATAATAGATGTAAACAATTTCAGTATTTTCCTTCTTTTCCATCACCAAATTTTAGGTTACTTCTTCACCAAGAAACTAAGTTAAAAGACTATTACTTAATGACACATATTATATATACATTTGAAATAATTCAAATTATCCAATGAGTCTCGATAGTATATTTATCCACCATATTCATATTGTATTATGGTATAATAGATGTAAACAATTTCAGTATTTTCTAATTCTCCATCACCAAATCTTAGGTTACTTCATCACTAAGAAACTAAGTTAAAAGACTATTACTTAATGACACATATTCCATATACATTTGAAATAATTCAAATTATCTAATGAGTCTCGATAGTATATTTATTCACCATATTCATATTGTATTATGGTATAATACATGTAAATAGTTTCAGTATTTTTTAATTCTCCATCACCAAATCTTAGGTTAGTTCATCACTAAGAAACTAAGTTAAAAGACTATTACTTAATGACACATATTCCATATACATTTGAAATAATTGAAATTATCTAATGAGTCTCGATTGTATATTTATTCACCATATTCAAATTGTATTATGGTATAATACATGGAAACAGTTTCAGTATTTTCAAATTCTCCATCACCAAATCTTAGGTTACTTCATCACTAAGAAACTAAGTTAAAAGACTATTAGTTAATGACACATATTCCATATACATTTGAAATAATTCAAATTATCTAATGAGTCTCGATAGTATATTTATTCACCATATTCATATTGTATTATGGTATAATACATGTAAACAGTTTCATTATTTTCTAATTCTCCATCACCAAATCTTAGGTTACTTCATCACTAAGAGACTAAGTTAAGAGACTATTAATTAATGACACATATTCCTTATACATTTGAAATAATTCAAATTATCTAATGAGTCTCAATAGTATATTTATTCACCATATTCATATTGTATTATGGTATAATACATGTAAACAGTTTCAGTATTTTCAAATTCTCCATCACCAAATCTTAGGTTAGTTCATCACTAAGAAACTAAGTTAAAAGACTATTACTTAATGACACATATTCCATATACATTAGAAATAATTCAAATTATCTAATGAGTGTCGATAGTATATTTATTCACCATATTCATATTGTATTATGGGATAATACATGTAAACAGTTTCAGTATTTTCTAATTCTCCATCACCAAATCTTAGGTTACTTCATCACTAAGAAACTAAGTTAAAAGACTATTACTTAATGACACATATTCCATATACGTTTGAAATAATTCAAATTATCTAATGAGTCTCGATAGTATATTTACCCACCATATTCATATTATATTATGGTATAATAGATGTAAACAGTTTCAGTATTTTCTAATTCTCCCTAACCAAATCTTAGGTTACTTCATCACTAAGAAACTAAGTTAAAAGACTATTACTAAATGACACATATTCCATATACATTTGAAATAATTCAAATTATCTAATGAGTCTCGATAGTATATTTATTCACCATATTCATATTGTATTTTGGTATAATAGATGTAAACAATTTCAGTATTTTCAAATTCTCCATCACCAAATCTTAGGTTACTTCATCACTAAGAAACTAAGTTAAAAGACTATAACTTAATGACACATATTCCATATACATTTGAAATAATTCAAATCATCTAATGAGTCTCGATAGTATATTTATTCACCATATTCATATTGTATTATGGTATAATACATGTAAATAGTTTCAGTATTTTTTAATTCTCCATCACCAAATCTTAGGTTAGTTCATCACTAAGAAACTAAGTTAAAAGACTATTACTTAATGACACATATTCCATATACATTTGAAATAATTGAAATTATCTAATGAGTCTCGATTGTATATTTATTCACCATATTCAAATTGTATTATGGTATAATACATGGAAACAGTTTCAGTATTTTCAAATTCTCCATCACCAAATCTTAGGTTACTTCATCACTAAGAAACTAAGTTAAAAGACTATTAGTTAATGGCACATATTCCATATACATTTGAAATAATTCAAATTATCTAATGAGTCTCGATAGTATATTTATTCACCATATTCATATTGTATTATGGTATAATACATGTAAACAGTTTCATTATTTTCTAATTCTCCATCACCAAATCTTAGGTTACTTCATCACTAAGAAACTAAGTTAAGAGACTATTAATTAATGACACATATTCCTTATACATTTGAAATAATTCAAATTATCTAATGAGTCTCAATAGTATATTTATTCACCATATTCATATTGTATTATGGTATAATACATGTAAACAGTTTCAGTATTTTCAAATTCTCCATCACCAAATCTTAGGTTAGTTCATCACTAAGAAACTAAGTTAAAAGACTATTACTTAATGACACATATTCCATATACATTAGAAATAATTCAAATTATCTAATGAGTGTCGATAGTATATTTATTCACCATATTCATATTGTATTATGGGATAATACATGTAAACAGTTTCAGTATTTTCTAATTCTCCATCACCAAATCTTAGGTTACTTCATCACTAAGAAACTAAGTTAAAAGACTATTACTTAATGACACATATTCCATATACGTTTGAAATAATTCAAATTATCTAATGAGTCTCGATAGTATATTTACCCACCATATTCATATTATATTATGGTATAATAGATGTAAACAGTTTCAGTATTTTCTAATTCTCCCTAACCAAATCTTAGGTTACTTCATCACTAAGAAACTAAGTTAAAAGACTATTACTAAATGACACATATTCCATATACATTTGAAATAATTCAAATTATCTAATGAGTCTCGATAGTATATTTATTCACCATATTCATATTGTATTTTGGTATAATAGTTGTAAACAATTTCAGTATTTTCAAATTCTCCATCACCAAATCTTAGGTTACTTCATCACTAAGAAACTAAGTTAAAAGACTATAACTTAATGACACATATTCCATATACATTTGAAATAATTCAAATCATCTAATGAGTCTCGATAGTATATTTATTCACCATATTCATATTGTATTATGGTATAATACAAGTAAATAGTTTCATTATTTTCTAATTCTCCATCACCAAATCTTAGGTTACTTCATCACTAAGAAACTAAGTTAAAAGACTATTACTTAATGACACATATTCTATATACATTTGAAATAATTCAAATTATCTAATGAGTCTCGATAGTATATTTATTCACCATATTCATATTGTATTGTGGTATAATAGATGTAAACAGTTTCAGTATTTTCTAATTCTCCATCACAAAATTTTAGGTTACTTCATCACCAAGAAACTAAGTTAAAAGACTATTACTTAATGACACATATTCCATATACATTTGAAATAATTCAAATTATCTAATGAGTCTCGATAGTATATTTATTCACCATATTCATATTGTATTATGGTATAATACATGTAAACATGTTCAGTATTTTCTAATTCTCCATCACCAAATCTTAGGTTAGTTCATCACTAAGAAACTAAGTTAAAAGACTATTACTTAATGACACATATTCCATATACATTTGAAATAATTCAAATTATCTAATGAGTCTCGATAGTATATTTATTCACCATATTCATATTGTATTATGGTATAATACATGTAAACAGTTTCATTATTTTCTAATTCTCCATCACCAAATCTTAGGTTACTTCATCACTAAGAAACTAAGTTAAAAGACTATTAATTAATGACACATATTCCTTATACATTTGAAATAATTCAAATTATCTAATGAGTCTCGATAGTATATTTATTCACCATATTCATATTGTATTATGGTATAATACATGTAAACAGTTTCAGTATTTTCAAATTCTCCATCACCAAATCTTAGGTTACTTCATCACTAAGAAACTAAGTTAAAAGACTATTACTTAATGACACATATTCCATATACATTTGAAATAATTAAAATTATCTAATGAGTCTCGATAGTATATTTATTCACCATATTCATATTGTATTATGGTATAATACATGCAAACAGTTTCATTATTTTCTAATTCTCCATCACCAAATCTTAGGTTACTTCATCACTAAGAAACTAAGTTAAAAGACTATTAATTAATGACACATATTCCTTATACATTTGAAATAATTCAAATTATCTAATGAGTCTCAATAGTATATTTATTCACCATAATCATATTGTATTATGGTATAATACATGTAAACAGTTTCAGTATTTTCAAATTCTCCATCACCAAATCTTAGGTTAGTTCATCACTAAGAAACTAAGTTAAAAGACTATTACTTAATGACACATATTCCATATACATTAGAAATAATTCAAATTATCCAATGAGTGTCGATAGTATATTTATTCACCATATTCATATTGTATTATGGGATAATACATGTAAACAGTTTCAGTATTTTCTAATTCTCCATCACCAAATCTTAGGTTACTTCATCACTAAGAAACTAAGTTAAAAGACTATTACTTAATGACACATATTCCATATACATTTGAAATAATTCAAATTATCTAATGAGTCTCGATAGTATATTTACCCACCATATTCATATTATATTATGGTATAATAGATGTAAACGGTTTCAGTATTTTCTAATTCTCCCTCACCAAATCTTAGGTTACTTCATCACTAAGAAACTAAGTTAAAAGACTATTACTTAATGACACATATTCCATATACATTTGAAATAATTAAAATTATCTAATGAGTCTCGATAGTATATTTATTCACCATATTCATATTGTATTTTGGTATAATAGATGTAAACAATTTCAGTATTTTCAAATTCTCCATCACCAAATCTTAGGTTACTTCATCACTAAGAAACTAAGTTAAAAGACTATAACTTAATGACACATATTCCATATACATTTGAAATAATTCAAATCATCTAATGAGTCTCGATAGTATATTTATTCACCATATTCATATTGTATTATGGTATAATACAAGTAAACAGTTTCATTATTTTCTAATTCTCCATCACCAAATCTTAGGTTACTTCATCACTAAGAAACTAAGTTAAAAGACTATTACTTAATGACACATATTTTATATACATTTGAAATAATTCAAATTATCTAATGAGTCTCGATAGTATATTTATTCACCATATTCATATTGAATTGTGGTATAATAGATGTAAACAGTTTCAGATTTTCTAATTCACCATCACCAAATTTTAGGTTACTTCATCACCAAGAAACTAAGTTAAAAGACTATTACTTAATGACACATATTCCATATACATTTGAAATAATTCAAATTATCTAATGAGTCTCGATAGTATATTTATTTACCATATTCATATTGTATTATGGTATAATACATGTAAACATGTTCAATATTTTCTAATTCTCCATCACCAAATCTTAGGTTAGTTCATCACTAAGAAACTAAGTTAAAAGACTATTACTTAATGACACATATTCCATATACATTTGAAATAATTCAAATTATCAAATGAGTCTCGATAGTATATTTATTCACCATATTCATATTGTATTATGGTATAATACATGTAAACAGTTTCATTATTTTCTAATTCTCCATCACCAAATCTTAGGTTACTTCATCACTAAGAAACTAAGTTAAAAGACTATTAATTAATGACACATATTCCTTATACATTTGAAATAATTCAAATTATCTAATGAGTCTCGATAGTATATTTATTCACCATATTCATATTGTATTATGGTATAATACATGTAAACAGTTTCAGTATTTTCTAATTCTCCATCACCAAATCTTAGGTTAGTTCATCACTAAGAAACTAAGTTAAAAGACTATTACTTAATGACACATATTCCATATACATTTGAAAAAATTCAAATTATCTAATGAGTCTCGATAGTATATTTATTCACCATATTCATATTGTATTATGGTATAATAGATGTAAACAGTTTCAATATTTTCTAATTCTCCATCACCAAATCTTAGGTTACTTCATCACTAAGAAACTAAGTTAAAAGACTATTACTTAATGACACATATTCCATATACATTTAAAATAATTAAAATTATCTAATGAGTCTCGATAGTATATTTATTCACCATATTCATATTGTATTTTGGTATAATAGATGTAAACAATTTCAGTATTTTCCTTTTTTTCCATCCCCAAATTTTAGGTTACTTCTTCACCAAGAAACTAAGTTAAAAGACTATTACTTAATGACACATATTATATGTACATTTGAAATAATTAAATTATCTAATGAGTCTCGGTAGTATATTTATCCACCATATTCATATTGTATTATGGTATAATAGATGTAAACAGTTTTAGTATTTTCTAATTCTCCATCACCAAATCTTAGGTTAGTTCATCACTAAGAAACTAAGTTAAAAGACTATTACTTAATGACACATATTCCATATACATTTGAAATAATTCAAATTATCTAATGAGTCTCGATAGTATATTTATTCACCATATTCATATTGTATTTTGGTATAATAGATGTAAACACTTTCAGTATTTTCCTTCTTTTCCATCACCAAATCTTAGGTTACTTCATCACTAAGAAACTAAGTTAAAATACTATTACTTAATGACACATATTCCTTATACATTTGAAATAATTCAAATTATCTAATGAGTCTCGATAGTACATTTACCCACCATATTCATATTGTATTATGGTATAATAGATGTAAACAGTTTCAGTATTTTCTAATTCTCCATCACCAAATCTTAGGTTACTTCATCACTAAGAAACTAAGTTAAGAGACTATTACTTAATGACACATATTCCATATACATTTAAAATAATTCAAATTATCTAATGAGTCTCGATAGTATATTTATTCACCATATTCATATCGTATTTTGGTATAATAGATATAAACAGTTTCATTATTTTCTAATTCTCCATCACCAAATCTTAGGTTACTTCATCACTAAGAAACTAAGTTAAAAGACTATTACTTAATGACATATATTCCATATACATTTGAAATAATTCAAATTATCTAATGAGTCTTGATAGTATATTTATCCACCATATTCATATTGTATTATGGTATAATAGATGTAAATAGTTTCAGTATTTTCTAATTCTCCATCACCAAATCTTAGGTTAGTTCATCACTAAGAAACTAAGTTAAAAGACTATTACTTAATGACACATATTTCATATACATTTGAATTAATTCAAATTATCTAATGAGTCTCGATAGTATATTTATTCACCATATTCATATTGTGTTATGGTATAATACATGTAAACAGTTTCAGTATTTTCAAATTCTCCATCACCAAATCTTAGGTTACTTCATCACTAAGAAACTAAGTTAAAAGACTATAACTTAATGACACATATTCCATATACATTTGAAATAATTCAAATTATCTAATGAGTCTCGATAGTATATTTATTCACCATATTCATATTGTATTATGGTATAATACAAGTAAACAGTTTCATTATTTTCTAATTCTCCATCACCAAATCTTAGGTTACTTCATCACTAAGAAACTAAGTTAAAAGACTATTACTTAATGACACATATTCCATATACATTTGAAACAATTCAAATTATCTAATGAGTCTCGATAGTATATTTATTCACCATATTCATATTGTATTATGGTATAATAGATGTAAACAGTTTCAGTATTTTCTAATTCTCCATCACCAAATTTTAGGTTACTTCATCACTAAGAAACTAAGTTAAAAGACTATTACTTAATGACACATATTCCATATACATTTGAAATAATTCAAATTATCTAATGAGTCTCGGTAGTATATTTATTCACCATATTCATATTGTATTATGGTATAATACATGTAAACATGTTCAGTATTTTCTAATTCTCCATCACCAAATCTTAGGTTAGTTCATCACTAAGAAACTAAGTTAAAAGACTATTACTTAATGACACATATTCCATATACATTTGAAATAATTAAAATTATCTAATGAGTCTCGATAGTATATTTATTCACCATATTCATATTGTATTATGGTATAATACATGTAAACAGTTTCAGTATTTTCTAATTCTCCATCACCAAATCTTAGGTTACTTCATCACTAAGAAACTGAGTTAAAAGACTATTACTTAATGACACATATTCCATATACATTTGAAATCATTCAAATTATCTAATGAGTCTCGATAGTATATTTACCCATCATATTCATATTGTATTATGGTATAATAGATGTAAACAGTTTCAGTATTTTCTAATTCTCCATCACCAAATCTTAGGTTACTTCATCACTAAGAAACTAAGTTAAAAGTCTATTACTTAATGAAACATATTCCATATACATTTGAAATAATTCAAATTATCTAATGAGTCTCTGTGATCGGTGGATCTGGAACTGACTGTTTAACGCTGGTTCGCGAAATGTCGCGGTAAGCAAGAGTTGCCACCGTCTTTTATTTTCTCCAAATGGAAAGGACAAAAGCACATAAAAATTCCTTATAGAGATTGCTCTCGGTTCGGGAGGTAGATTATAGAAAGGGAAGGTGTTAGCACCCTTTCTATCCATGGTTATCCATGGGCTCTTAGATACTTGCTCATAGTGTTTTCAAAAATGGTTTGTTTGCTTTTCAACTGTGGGTTTTTAAAAGTTTTTTGAAAATTTCAGTTCGACTCTTGTATCGGTCCTCAAGAGTGTTTGAAAAGTTGCTTTCGAAAGCTTTTTGAAAAGGTGTCGGTGTGAAAAGTATTTTTGATTTGTTTTGAAATTAGAGCAAGTATCTAGAGTTGTCTACCTACCCTAAGGAATTCGTCTGTGTAAATGTCCTTTAAAGTAGTGCCATCCCACCATTGAGAGGTAGGTAGCACCACCGTTGGAGGTGTTCGGGTCAATTCGAGGGTTCGGGACATGGTGATCACCGGAGCAATAGGAAGACACCTTAGAAGCTACCCTCATGCCATGTTCATGGACATGAGGACTTACTAAGACGTCCTCTACTTGACGATCACCTTTCGAGGGGCAAGGCAACAGTGAGGCGTACCCTAGGGGTGGTGTGTGATTTGTGTGTCGCTTTCAGATATTTATCTTGTCATGTATTGGTGATCTACGCGTTGCTTTTATTTTAACATTCATTCTTTCATGCAATTATTAACAGTTAAAAAAGATGCGAGAAGGTAAAAGTCCTACGCTATTACAAAGGCGCGGGTCCACATCGCCAAATTTAATCCAGGACCCGATTTGAAATAAAATAAAGAAATGCGGAAAGATAAATGTCTAATTAAGCTATTACATGGCTTTGGGAGAATTACATGAATATTCACAAAAAGAAATAAAAAAGGAGACGAGAATTAAAGTCGGAAATACGAGGGCGTTGGACCCTCTTAAAGAAATTAAAATTACGATTAATAAATTAATTAACTTAAATGAGAAAAGGAATTATTTTTTAGTTTTTTGCATTTATGGATTTTAATGAGAATTAATGGAATTAAAACCTAATTCTAGCTATTTTTAGTTTATTAAAAAAATGTGAAAATTAAACCTAAAGTTAACCTAATTAATTAATACAATTTTATTTACAAAAATAAATAAATAATTATTAATAATGGTAAAAGAAAAGAAAAAAGATAAAAAGTGTTTAAAACCCTAATTCTACAATTTTTTAAGTTTATTAAGAAAAATGTTAAAATTAATCCTAGAATTAAAAACTAAATTAATTGATAACATTTATTTACAAAATACCACTTAAATAAAATATATTTTATTTTTTGACTTTCTGATTTTTTTATTATTTTTTATGTTTTATGAAAATATATTAATTTAAAGAATTAAAAGGAAATAATTAAATTAAAACAAATAATGAAAAATAGAAAAAAAAAGAAATGCAAACCCTTGGGGGTGTTGACCCCAGTTTGGAGGTGTTATCCAGCATTTGGGCCCAAAGAATTAAGGCCTTTAGTTGACTTTTCAGGGCCACGTACGTATGCGTTGACTGGTGCCCATGGTACTCTTCAGATCATAGCCAGTGGATTGATCTCAATGGGCGCGTGGCAAGCTTGGATGGTGGACATATGATGAGCCCCTGGAATATGCGCTGCGTAGGAATATGGAAGAGAAAATAATATGAGAAAGGGAGGGGACCTGGGAATCGAACCCAGGTCCCAGTACTTACCATGCTAATGCTTTGCCAGCTGAACCACTTACGCGCTTTGCTTACAATATAACAAATAATCAATATAATGTAAAACAATGGTAAGTGGGATATTTTCGCGCGAAATTCAAACGCACCAATCGTTGGCCTACACATCACCTTCTTCTCCAATTGTTCTGCCTTTTTGCCTGAAAAAAACAAACTAAATAGCGGGGGTTTTAAACCCCCACTAAGTGATGAACAAGAAAATAGCGAATAGGTCCTGGTTGCTCATAAATTGAGCGCGACCTATGGGATGGATTCGTATGAAGCTTCCGGTTCAAATGGCCCTAGTCTCATGTCCCAATTTTTCCAGAATAAGGAGTTCCCAATTTGAAACCTCTGCAACCCTAAAAGACATTAATGGTAGATTCTCGTACAGGGCATGAAAATCCAATTAAATGACATCATTAGCTTTAGAATGGTTAGATTAGTCCAAATCAACAGAAAGAATGCAATGAGAATGCTTGTAAATTGAAACACGAATATGCATAAAGTATGAGAAATTTTAAATTCTATTTACCAATTCTTGATGCGTGAGGATTGGAAAAGAGTGCAATTAGGTTCAGTGAGGCCTTGGCAAGCTATTGCAATTGGTATTTTGCTTTGAAACTAACTCTAATGCAGTTTTCAGTTTTTAGATTTTTTGACAAAAATGCAAACTTGGTTTTTGAGATGGGGCGCAGCTTGAAGGTCTTGTGCACTAGGGTTAGGTTCAGTATATGTATGGCAATAGAGTAGGGTTGAATTTTGAGTCAAGAGATCCTTGCATTGATGAAAGAAATATTTGATTTTCATGGCATATTTTCAAATCTTTTCCACATGAATATCATGCCAATTTGCACCAAATCTTCCCTTTTTTGTTATGCACGAATCTTGAATGACCAATGGGAGCAAATGCTGCATAAAAAGATTCACATACATTTATTTTAGTATTTTTTCCATTTTTTATTTAGTTAAATTAATTAATAGTAATTAAAAATTCAAATAAATAATAAAAATGATGAAATAAATCCCCTTTGGGCCAAATGGTCGTGCATAGCCTTTGGATGATGAATCTTGGAAGAAAATGTGGCCCATTAGCAAATTTGAGGCATTTGAAGTAAAGTTGACTTTTCAAAATTCCCAAAAATTTCCCAACTTCCACAAGGCATATCTTGCTCAATTTTTAAACTTTGATCATGTTCCTGGACATTTTGGAAAGGTATTGAAGTCCTCTAACCAATTCCTTTGGTACCATGTCATTTTGATTTACCAATCTCAAGTTATGGTCTTTGACTTAAAGTGCCTTTTTGTTGACTTTTGAAAATGACCTATAATGTTGAAATTGATAACTTTTTGTGAGAGCATTTCTCGGACTTGAAGTGTGAAGAGGAGTTGTAGGAAATGTCATTCTATTCAAAATGAGCTTTGGATGGAATTTTTCTGATAAACCATGTGGAAGTTATGCCTTGGTCAAGTTACAGTTGACTTTTTTCAACTGTCCAAATATGGAAACTTTTGCATCTTGAGACTTTTTGAGCCATGCCTTGAAAATCATGATCAAGAATTGATCAAATGATGTTTGTGGCTTCAAAATAATATGTTGACCAAAAATTTGGACTTTTGACTGTCAAATGACCATTTTGCCCCTATAGTTGACTACTGAGCAATTAGGGTTTTTGACTGTGCAATTTTGTGCTGTAAGTCTTGAAACTTGGCATGAGGATGCTTGAACATGTTTATAGGCATGTGGGACTTGATTGGACCCTTGGAAACTTCAATTTCTTTGTCAGAACCAAAACCCTAGTTTTTGACTGTTAGGAGGCCATTGAACTGTGCAACCCTTGGGGAGATTTTGAAGCATGCTCTTGGCAAATCTTGAAGAATATGGGAGGGCAAATTTTGGGGTACAACAGTTGCCCCTGTTCAATCTTCTTAGACCTGAGGATGCAGATTGGCTGATGTGCCTTTCGTAATCCGAAGGTGGAAGATGATTGAACACTAGAGTGCCCAGAAATTTGCGCTCACATAGTAGTGTGATGGTGGGAATGGGCTCATAGATGCCATTTGGAGATTGATGGGTAGGATGATGGGCTTATAGATGCCATGCTTAGAGGTGATGGATAGGATGATGGGCTTATAGATGCCATTTGGATGTCGATCGCATAAGAGATTCCTTAGCGAGAACTTGCGTACCTGAAAAAGAAAATGAGTACCTGACCTATGACAGGAGCTGGTCTTCAAACTCTTTGTGTATATGTGCCCTGACTGGTTACAGGAATTGAATCTGGAGCTTCAAAAGGTGATGAATGAACCAGGGATGGTTACTACCTCAACGAGACGGTGAGAGAACCTTGGACGATTACTACCTCAACAGGAACGCTGAGAGAATCTGGGGGCGATTTCAACCTCAACAGGAACACTGAGAGAACCTTGGTCGATTACTACCTCAACAGGAACGCTGAGAGAATCTGGGGACGATTACTACCTCAACAGGAACACTGAGAGAATCTGGGGGCGATTTCAACCTCAACAGGAACGCTGAGAGAACCTTGGTCGATTACTACCTCAACAGGAACGCTGAGAGAATCTGGGGACGATTACTACCTCAATAGGAACGCTGAGAGAATCTGGGGACGATCACTACCTTAACAGTAACGCTGAGAGAATCTTGGGAGACCTCAACCTCAACAGTAACGCTGCGGGAATCTTGGATGTCTTCTACTGAGTCTTCATCAGGAAAATCTTTTAGGGGTCGATTTAACTGGACTAGAGAAGGCCTTTGACTTGATAAGAAACAGGAAAATCTTAGGGTCAATTTAACTGAACTGGACAAGGTCTTGAAATCTTCAACTGGGTAAGAATCAGGGAGATCTTAGGTTCGATCTGACTGAACCAGAGAAGGCCTTTGACTGGACAAGAAACAGAAAACTCTTAGGGTCGATTTAACTGAACCGGTCTAGGTCTTGGAATCTTCAACTGGATAAGAAACAGGGAGATCTTAGGGTCGATCTGACTGAAACAGAGAAGGCCTTTGACTGGATAAGAAACAGGAAAATCTTAGGGTCGATTTAACTGAACCGGACAAGGTCTTGAAATCTTCAACTGGATAAGAAACAGGGAGATCTTAGGGTCGATCTGACTGAACCAGAGAAGGCCTTTGACTGGATAAGAAACAGGAAAATATTAGGGTCGATTTAACTGAACCGGACAAGGTCTTGAAATCTTCAACTGGATAAGAAACAGGGAGATCTTAGGGTCGATCTGACTGAACCAGAGAAGGCCTTTGACTGGATAAGAAACAGGAAAATCTTAAGGTCGATTTAACTGAACCGGACAAGGTCTTGAAATCTTTAACTGGATAAGAAACAGGGAGATCTTAGGGTCGATCTGACTGAACCAGAGAAGGCCTTTGACTGGATAAGAATCAGGAAAATCTTAGGGTCGATTTAACTGAACCGGACAAGGTCTTGAAATCTTCAACTGGATAAGAAACAGGGAGATCTTTGGGTTGATCTGATTGAACCAGAGAAGGCCTTTGACTGGATAAGAAACAGGAAAATCTTAGGGTCGATTTAACTGAACCAGACAAGGTCTTGGAATCTTCAACTGGATAAGAATCAGGGAGATCTTAGGGTCGATCTGACTGAACCAAAGAAGGCCTTTGACTGGATAAGAAACAGGAAAATCTTAGGGTCGATTTAACTAAACCGGACAAGGTCTTGGAATCTTTAACTGGATAAGAATCAGGGAGATCTTAGGGTCGATCTGACTGAACCAAAGAAGGCCTTTGACTGGATAAGAATTAGGAAAATATTAGGGTCGATTTAACTGAACCGGACAAGGTCTTGGAATCTTCAACTGGATAAGAATCAGGGAGATCTTAGGGTCGATCTGACTGAACCAGAGAAGGTCTTTGACTGGATAAGAAACAGGAAAATCTTAGGGTCGATTTAACTGAACCAGGCAAGGTCTTGAAATCTTCAACTGGATAAGAAACAGGGAGATCTTAGGGTCGATCTGACTGAACCAGAGAAGGCCTTTGACTGGATAAGAATCAGGAAAATCTTAGGGTCGATTTAACTGAACCAGACAAGGTCTTGAAATCTTCAACTGGATAAGAAACAGGGAGATCTTAGGGTCGATCTGACTGAACCAGAGAAGGCCTTTGACTGGATAAGAAACAGGAAAATCTTAGGGTCGATTTAACTGAACCGGACAAGGTCTTGGAATCTTCAACTGGATAAGAATCAGGGAGATCTTAGGGTCGATCTGACTGAACCAGAGAAGGCCTTTGACTGGATAAGAATCAGGAAAATCTTAGGGTCGATTTAACTGAACCGGACAAGGTCTTGGAATCTTCAACTGGATAAGAATCAGGGAGATCTTAGGGTCGATCTGACTGAACCAGAGAAGGCCTTTGACTGGATAAGAAACAGGAAAATCTTAGGGTCGATTTAACTGAACCAGGCAAGGTCTTGGAATATAGCTGAGAACTTAACTGGATCCTTCCTGAAAAGTAAAGGTCAGTTATATGCAATGCATGATGTGGATCAAGCAATGATGTTCTCAACATAAATGAGATTTGTAAGATATGATGCATATATGCATGCTATAATGTATGGAAATGTGATGTTTATGAACGTATGTTTTCGTCCTAGGAAAATAAATCCTTGACGGATGCCGGGAAGTCATATCCTGGGCTGATGTTTGAGAATAGTGCTTTTCTTCCGCTGGGGATGATAGTTGCAAGAATACCGGTAGGAGAAGATAATTCCGTTGGGGAATAAACTTGGCGAATAGATTACTCTACGAGGAGAAAATTACTCTAGCAATCTTGCTGGGGAGCAACACTCTATGGGGGAGAGAGGTACTTTTACTGAAATGTTGATGGTAACTTTGCTGGGGATACCATTGTTATGTTGGAAGTGTTGATAGACTTTGTTGGGGATAAGAAGACTTCGCCGAGGACGATCTTTCCGTGGCTTTTGGCTGAGGATAACCCAGTTATATCCTGGTAGGGAAATAACCTTTGAATAAAGCCGGGGGACACGTTCGTGCTCTGCGAGGGATAAGCTTCCAGAATCTACTAGGGATAGGCTTACTGCTCGGGGAGATGGTTTCCCACTTTCCTGGGGAAACTGGATTGGACTCTCCTGGGGAAAATTTGAACTATATCGGGAAAGTGACTCCATTGAATGTCTGGTATACCGCCGGGGAATGGTCTTAGACCAAGACTGTCGGGGATGCTTGTTAAGAATGCATGTATATTGCTGGGGAATATTGAGATCTGCTGGAGGATACCCAACTTCCTTAAGGTTGACTGTAACTTTGCTTGGGGAGAGTGTATTGTCTTGCTGGTTCACTCTCTGGGGAATTAAGATATACTGGTTATGTTCTTTTGCCGAACCTACCTTGATACTTTGGAGGACAGAACAATTAGTTTGCTTAAACAACTCTTTATTGCCCCTGTTTCTGAGGTGGGAGAGGAAGACCTGTTAGGTGCTGATAGTTATTGATGGACAAACTTTCTTCTGGTAGGCCGATGACGAGATGACAGGACATAGTCGTACGTTTTGATCCCTAACTTTTGCCTGGACCGCCCTTTTGGGTTTTCAGTCCACCGGGATACCCCTTTTTGCCCAAGCCGCCTTTTCAAGTTTTCGACTTGCCGGGTGTACAGATTTTTCATTTCATCCCTTATTTTTGCCCGAACCCTTTTGGTTCGCCGGGAAGCCCTTATTTTTGCCTAGGTTCGTCAACCTAGCGGGTCTTTGATTATGCGTATTTTTTTCCGACTATGTCCACGCTCTCAGAATGTAGGGAGTTGCCCCTGTTAGAAGTGTTTTGTCATGCCACCAGAAGGTGTTTGATCAGGCAAGATTCGTTGTTGGAATGCCCCAAGTGACTCAGGCGGAGATTTGCCCCAGGCTATTTAGCCTTTGAGAGATTCTCTGAATCTTGATTGGACTGCCCCAGATAATAGACCATGATCCTATCATGCCTCTTGATTGGAAGTGCTCCTGTTCATTAGGCATTCGTCGTGCGAATTTCTATGTTGTTCAAACAAAAAGTCATGTGCAAACAAAGTTATGTTAAAAATGCAAAGCTTATGTCTGTCTTGAAGATTTTGAAAATGCATTTTTTTCATAAAACAAGTGAATGTTTGTAAAACGTGATGTCAACTCCGTATTTTACCGTGAGCCTTAAGGAGTCAGGATACCTTTCGTACAATATGCTTTCGAACTAACCCATGCTTCAGCTAGGACTTTTAAGGGTTATAACGTGGCCTGGTTCACGGTTTAAGAAACAAAGGATAAAGGCTCAAATTATTTGTACCCACCCGCTCTTCGTGATGTTCTCCAAACCTAAACTCAGTTGATCATACGTTAGACCTTGTTTAAGTCTTTGCTCTGATTTTCCGGTGATGATTCGGATATTGACAGTTTATTTTGAATAGGCAGTCATTTCCTTTTTTGTCGAGGGTTTGTAGGACCTCTTTCTCTTTGATTTTGTTATCCCTGTTTTTTTTTTGCCTGAACTGTTTCCTTTTTTGGAATTACAGTCAGCGGGATGCCCCAGTTTTGTAAGTCTCCTTCATAGGTTTTGACTTAATGGGTTTTTATTTTGAGAAGTAATGACTGCTTGTCTTTATGATTGTTCGGAACCATCACTCTCTTTTTTTTTTTTTGTAAGGACCTCTTTGGTGCCATTCGTTATGCACTTGGATCAACTGAGAGAACTACCCTGCCCCAGGTTATGATTAAGGGTTTTAATTTTCAAAAAGAAAAACTCCTACTTCTTTGGCTCAAAAGGGTTGACGAGGGATTATCTTCCTTATTACTCCAGTGTTTAGGAATTGAAACAATGCATGTACCTCATCAGCGGGGTCCGTTCAAAAGCATATTGTAGAGATCGTGGTATCGTTTTCGTCATCCTCCCTCAAGAGACTTAGCATTATTATTCGAGCGTTGATCATCAGAAAAAATATGAAAATAATTTGCATATAGTGGATAAGAATATATTGCTTCAAAATAGACATATGCGATGCATTAATGATATAACAACGTTTAACATGAGTAAATGTTTGAACAAAAGAAAATTACAGCTTGAAAAATTCTAATGAACACAAGTCTTTTCATCTTCAGGGTTTGTTACTTCAAATGGTGAGCCTTGGAGGGATGGTAGAAAAACTCAGCCTGACCATCTTGTGTGAACTCCAATGCTCCTTCATCGATCAGGTCCTGGATCTTGTTTTTCAGAGCCCAACACTGATTTGTATCATGTCCTGGACTGGCAGAGTGGTAGGCACGCCTTTTATTGGGATGATAGGTAGGAGATGCTGTGTTGGGGTTCCGGGGATGAGCCCTTAATGTGATCAGATTCAATCTCAACAGGCGTTGTAAAGCTTGAAACAGCGACATGTTGAGCTGGGTGAATTGCCTCCTGGGCTTGTCTGGCTGAAGCTGGTGAAGTTGCTGTTGAGTTTGTGACATTGAAGCCATCTGAAGAGCTCTCCCCTTATCTCCTTGTCTCAAAGATGGTTGAATGGTGACTGGCCCTTCAACCTTAGATGTTTGCCCCAGTTGGTTATCCCGAAGCAGTTGGTTGACGAGAACCTCGAGCTCATCTTGTCTTTGAACTAAGTCTTGGATGATAGTCACCTGCCCCAGTATCTGGGCTCTCATTGCATCCACTTCAGCTTGCAGATGTTTCAGCCGTTCGTCCTCAGCGCTGTTCCTGACCAAAGTCTCCATGAGAAGTGTCCTTAGCTCCTCCTGCCCCTTGGATAGATTCAGGAGGATTTCCCCGAACCGAGTCTCTTGAGAAAGAAGGTCCTGGTTATCTTGTTGGGAAGCCATTGCTGAAATAAACAGCGAGAAAGGTAAGTGACCTGCAACAAGGATACCTGTTATGCAATGATGTGTATGACATGCATGTAATGTTCTCAAGGACCTCGCGGGATAAACAAGAAAATTGTTAAAATTTGAAACCGGTAGCTTGATTGAAGGAACTTCATGTTGTTGAGAGTCCTTCTTCAAGGGTCAAAGGCTCACCATATACAGTGGGTCATAGCCCCTGACAACCTTAGCTAGAGGAAAATAAATCCCCTTTGCCCCTTGCTAGACCTTCTGATTCATCATGACCTGCATCACAAGCCCTTGAGATCCTTGAAATGGGTTAGGATGTATGCAATGGTATTATGTTATGGTATGCATGGAGTGATGTAAGTAGGCCCTGTAATGAGTCCCAATTAAGGACTGTAAACAAAACTTGCAAGAAACTCGAGTGTCATATAACAAGCATGCAAATAGTCAAGTTGGAAGGCACACAAGTCACACAAGACAGCCCTTAGATTTTAGGCCAGCATGAAGTTTGGGGTACTACCCTCTTGAAGTTGGTGGGCTCAAAACCTGTCCTATCAGAAGTAACCGGGTTCTAAGGGTCCCAATATCATTGGATTGCTTTCATTGTTCATCGTTTCGATTTAGCCACTGAACTGGCGACCGAAATATTCCAAGAAAACAACCCTCAATTGAGTGTAGTATCGAGTATCAACCAACCTCGGACTGCACCAAAGTCAGTTATCTCACTACCCTAAAGAGGCCAAGATGGTTCAATTAAGGTTCCTAAGGTCAGTTGATGCTTCACGACACCACGCGGAGGCCCCGTACTCTCCTTGACTGAACTCAAGGGTTACCGGTACACACCAAAGTGCCACATCAACGTAGCAGACTGCTTCAACCATGTCGGTATACCCCGCACAGTTCCCTCACAACCTTGTTGCTACTTTCTAAGAAGGTATCCCCAGATCCGGGTTAGGATCTATTAGAACTCCCAAGACAGTCCCACAATTTAAAGCAAACAAGTCAAAGCAATTGAAAACACAGTGATCTTAGTCCTAAGGTACACCTCACTTTAAAATTATCCCCAGCAGAGTCGCCAGTTCTGTGATCGGTGGATCTGGAACTGACTGTTTAACGCTGGTTCGCGAAATGTCGCGGTAAGCAAGAGTCGCCACCGTCTTTTATTTTCTCCAAATGGAAAGGACAAAAGCACAGAAAAATTCCTTATAGAGATTGCTCTCGGTTCGGGAGGTAGATTATAGAAAGGGAAGGTGTTAGCACCCTTTCTATCCATGGTTATCCATGGGCTCTTAGATACTTGCTCATAGTGTTTTCAAAAATGGTTTGTTTGCTTTTCAACTGTGGGTTTTTAAAAGTTCTTTGAAAATTTCAGTTCGACTCTTGTATCGGTCCTCAAGAGTGTTTGAAAAGTTACTTTCGAAAGCTTTTTTAAAAGGTGTCGGTGTGAAAAGTATTTTTGATTTGTTTTGAAATTAGAGCAAGTATCTAGAGTTGTCTACCTACCCTAAGGATGTCGTCTGTGTAAATGTCCTTTAAAGTAGTGCCATCCCACCATTGAGAGGTAGGTAGCACCATCGTTGGAGGTGTTCGGGTCAATTCGAGGGTTCGGGACATGGTGATCACCGGAGCAATAGGAAGACACCTTAGAAGCTACCCTCATGCCATGTTCATGGACATGAGGACTTACTAAGACGTCCTCTACTCGACGATCACCTTTTGAGGGGCAAGGCAACAGTGAGGCGTACCCTAGGGGTGGTGTGTGATTTGTGTGTCGCTTTCAGATATTTATCTTGTCATGTATTGGTGATCTACGCGTTGCTTTTATTTTAACATTCATTCTTTCATGCAATTATTAACAGTTAAAAAAGATGCGAGAAGGTAAAAGTCCTACGCTATTACAAAGGCGCGGGTCCACATCACCAAATTTAATCCAGGACCCGATTTGAAATAAAATAAAGAAATGCGGAAAGATAAATGTCTAATTAAGCTATTACATGGCTTTGGGAGAATTACATGAATATTCACAAAAAGAAATAAAAAAGGCGACGAGAATTAAAGTCGGGAATACGAGGGCGTTGAACCCTTTTAAAGAAATTAAAATTACGATTAATAAATTAATTAACTTAAATGAGAAAAGGAATTATTTTTGAGTTTTTTGCATTTATGGATTTTAATGAGAATTAATGGAATTAAAACCTAATTCTAGCTATTTTTAGTTTATTAAAAAAATGTGAAAATTAAACCTAAAGTTAACCTAATTAATTAATACAATTTTATTTACAAAAATAAATAAATAATTATTAATAATGGTAAAAGAAAAGAAAAAAGATAAAAAGTGTTTAAAACCCTAATTCTACAATTTTTTAAGTTTATTAAGAAAAATGTTAAAATTAATCCTAGAATTAAAAACTAAATTAATTGATAACATTTATTTACAAAATACCACTTAAATAAAATATATTTTATTTTGTGACTTTCTGGTTTTTTTATTTTTTTTTATGTTTTATGAAAATATATTAATTTAAAGAATTAAAAGGAAATAATTAAATTAAAACAAATAATGAAAAATAGAAAGAAAAAAAAGAAATGCAAACCCTTGGGGGTGTTGACCCCAGTTTGGAGGTGTTATCCAGCATTTGGGCCCAAAGAATTAAGGCCTTCAGTTGACTTTTCAGGGCCACGTACGTATGCGTTGACTGGTGCCTATGGTACTCTTCAGATCATAGCCAGTGGATTGATCTCAATGGGCGCGTGGCAAGCTTGGATGGTGGACATATGATGAGCCCCTGGAATATGCGCTGCGTAGGAATATGGAAGAGAAAATAATATGAGAAAGGGAGGGGACCTGGGAATCGAACCCAGGTCCCAGTACTTACCATGCTAATGCTTTGGCAGCTGAACCACTTACGCGCTTTGCTTACAATATAACAAATAATCAATATAATGTAAAACAATGGTTAGTGGGATATTTTCGCGCGAAATTCAAACGCACCAATCGTTGGCCTACACATCACCTTCTTCTCCAGTTGTTCTGCCTTTTTGCTTGAAAAAAACAAACTAAATAGCGGGGGTTTTAAACCCCCACTAAGTGATGAACAAGAAAATAGCGAATAGGTCCTGGTTGCTCATAAATTGAGCGCGACCTATGGGATGGATTCGTATGAAGCTTCCGGTTCAAATGGCCCTAGTCTCATGTCCCAATTTTTCCAGAATAAGGAGTTCCCAATTTGAAACCTCTGCAACCCTAAAAGACATTAATGGTAGATTCTCGTACAGGTCATGAAAATCCAATTAAATGACATCATTAGCTTTAGAATGGTTAGATTAGTCAAAATCAACAGAAAGAATGCAATTAGAATGCTTGTAAAATGAAACACGAATATGCATAAAGTATGAGAAATTTTGAATTCTATTTACCAATTCTTGATGCGTGAGGATTGGAAAAGAGTGCAGTTAGGTTCAGTGAGGCCTTGGCAAGCTATTGCAATTGGTATTTTGCTTTGAAACTAACTCTAATGCAGTTTTCAGTTTTTAGATTTTTTGACAAAAATGCAAACTTGGTTTTTGAGATGGGGCGCAGCTTGAAGGTCTTGTGCACTAGGGTTAGGTTCAGTATATGTATGGCAATAGATTAGGGTTGAATTTTGAGTCAAGAGATCCTTGCGTTGATGAAAGAAATATTTGATTTTCATGGCATATTTTCAAATCTTTTCCACATGAATATCATGCCAATTTGCACCAAATCTTCCCTTTTTTGTTATGCACGAATCTTGAATGACCAATGGGAGCAAATGCTGCATAAAAAGATTCACATACATTTGTTTTAGTATTTTTTCCATATTTTATTTAGTTAAATGAATTAATAGTAATTAAAAATTCAAATAAATAATAAAAATGATGAAATAAATCCCCTTTGGGCCAAATGGTCGTGCATAGCCTTTGGATGATGAATCTTGGAAGAAAATGTGGCCCATTAGCAAATTTGAGGCATTTGAAGTAAAGTTGACTTTTCAAAATTCCCAAAAATTTCCCAACTTCCACAAGGCATATCTTGCTCAGTTTTTAAGCTTTGATCATGTTCTATGACATTTTGGAAAGGTCTTGAAGTCCTATAACCAATGCCTTTGGTCCCATGGCATTTTGATTTACCAATCTCAAGTTATGGTCTTTGACTTAAAGTGCCTTTTTGTTGACTTTTGAAAATGACCTATAATGTTGAAATTGATAACTTTTTGTGAGAGCATTTATTGCGCTTGAAGTGTGAAGAGGAGTTGTAGGAAATGTCATTCTCTTCAAAATGAGCTTTGGATGGAATTTTTCTGATAAACCATGTGGAAGTTATGCCTTGGTCAAGTTATAGTTGACTTTTTTCAACTGTCCAAATATCGAAACTTTTGCATCTTGAGACTTTTTGAGCCATGCCTTGAAAATCATGATCAAGAATTGATCAAATGATGTTTGTGGCTTCAAAATAAGATGTTGACCAAAAATTTGGACTTTTGACTGTCAAATGACCATTTTGCCCCTGCAGTTGACTGCTGAGCAATTAGGGTTTTTGACTGTGCAATTTTGTGCTGTAAGTCTTGAAACTTGGCATGAGGATGCTTGAACATGTTTATAGGCATGTGGGACTTGATTGGACCCTTGGAAACTTCAATTTCTTTGTCAGAACCAAAACCCTAGTTTTTGACTGTTAGGAGGCCATTGAACTGTGTAACCCTTGGGGAGATTTTGAAGCATGCTCTTGGGAAATCTTGAAGAATATGGGAGGGCAAATTTTGGGGTACAACAGTCTCGATAGTATATTTATTCACCATATTCATATTGTATTTTGGTATAATAGATGTAAACAATTTCAGTATTTTCCTTCTTTTCCATCACGAAATTTTAGGTTACTTCTTCACCAAGAAACTAAGTTAAAAGACTATTACTTAATGACACATATATTATATATACATTTGAAATAATTCAAATTATCTAATGAGTCTCGATAGTATATTTACCCACCATATTCATATTGTATTATGGTATAATAGATGTAAACAATTTCAGTATTTTCTAATTCTCCATCACCAAATCTTAGGTTACTTCATCACTAAGAAGCTAAGTTAAAAGACTATTACTTAATGACATATATTCCATATACATTTGAAATAATTCAAATTATCTAATGAGTCTCTATAGTTGTTGGCTCCTAAATTCGACACCCTTGTTTTTATTAATATCAGCCATTAAAGCTGAAGGACGTTTTTGACCAGCTGGGTCTGTCGAAATGCCCATCGGAAGATGGCAATGTACTTAGAGGATTTCTTCCAAGGGAGAATTTGGTTGCCTTCGACGTCGAAGTTGTTTCTCGTCGAAGCTGCTTCTCGACGAAGGTGTTCGATTGTTCAGAGTGGAACGGTTTGAAATTCAAGCGTTTGGAGGGAAAACGGTTCCCAGCGGTTACCAAGTGCAACGTGCAAAGATCTGGAGCGTCGAACACTGAGAACGTGCCAAGTGGAGTCATCTCGAAGCAGTGTAACTGCCCGACAGTTACTTGGGATGTTTTAGTATAAATAGTAGTAGTTCACGCAGTTTTTCGCGTGTGTTCACAATTATATACAAAGTCACTCATATAGATTCGAGTACCCAGCGTGTGAGAAAGAATTGTTGAGAATGTATGTGTGAAACACCACTTTTATTAATCAAAGTCATTTATTTTCCAGAAACTTTACTTGCTTTCTTCTTTACTTTTCCTGTCGAAGCCTTTTATTTCAAGCCTTCCTTTATTTTATCAAGCCCATTTCTTCATGCAATTTACTTAAAGCCTCTTTATTTTCTTGTCATTTAACCATTATCCAACTTAATCAAAACCCCAAAATCAACCATGTCTTAGGATCAATCTGATCGATCCTGCGAGTAACCAAATAAGTAACCATTTGGAAGATCAGCGGTTGTTTACCAATAACCACGGTAAACAAATTGGCACACCTGGTGGGACTGTGTGTTGATTTTTGAAGTTTAACCTTTTTAAACATAATCTCATCTTTTTCGAGGAGTGTTGTATGTTATTGAGAAGTGGTAGAATATACACTAACGATACCAATACTGCCAGAAGAAGAGAAGAGATGGCGAATCCGCCAAACAATAACGAAATTCCACAAACGAATGTGGGAGCAACGGTTATCCCGACCGTAAGTGAAGCGATAACCGCTGGTTCAATACCAGCATTAACGGTCACAACAACGGGGCCATTACCTCCGTTCACAGGCCCCAGAGTGCCTTTGGGAACTCCCCCACCAAGGGGAAATTTAGGCACAAGGCCTTATGTTCCCCCAGGATTTATGACAGGCGGTCATAATCGAGAACCACTCTATGGCATGCCAACTTCTGACTTGGCTAGCCTGACGAACGCTGCGTCCACTTTTTCAGACCCTTTAGTGAGTGCCTCTTCGCCACTCCAAGGTTCTGGAGTAGGTATGTCGAATAGAAATAGGACCCAACTCTTAGGAGGAACGTCCCAAGTAGCACATGGCCTTACAAATGCCTCGACAGCAGTCTTGAGGCAACAAATGGACGAAAGCAACCATGATATGGTTCAAATGTTGGCACAAACTTTAAGTACAGTGCTGAACCCTCTAATACAAAACACTACCCAATCGAATCAGCAGATGACAGCGCAAATGACGCGTTTGGCTGATTTCTTTGGAGTACCCCAACCTATTCGACAGCCCCAAAGGGCGCAAATAAGGGGAAACCAGGGTGTATTCTTAGAGGAAGAAACCACTATCAACCAAGTCCAACAGCCTGTCAAAGAAAACCTTAGGGCGCGGTTGGAGCAACCTGTCGAAGAACCTAGGGTAATAACCCCAGAGGTAAGGTTAGTTAACAGAAACCAAAATGCTGACGAAGTAGTTCAGCATATCCAATACCAAAACATGGGTTTGGAAAATAATCTGGCAACCATGATCGAAAGGATCATGACTCAAAATGGGATGAACATGGGCTTTCAAAGGCCCAACTTTACATCCCCGCTGTCAGAATACGTGTTACAAACAGACTTACCTCCTAGATGTAAAGTCCCTAAATTCACTAAGTTCTCTGGGGACACGACAGAATCTACTGTCGAACATGTGGCGAGATACTTGATCGAAGCAGGGGATATTTCAAACAATGAAAACCTGAGGATTAAGTACTTCCCAAGTTCTTTAACGAAGAACGCTTTTACTTGGTTTACAACTCTCCCCCCAATTCGATCCATCATTGGACCCAGTTGGAAAGATTGTTCCATGAGCAATTCTACATGGGGCAAACCAAGATAAGCCTGAAAGAATTGGCCAGTGTAAAGAGACGTTTCACTGAACCTATAGACGAATATCTAAATAGGTTTAGGTTGCTCAAAGCAAGATGTTTTACACAAGTGCCAGAACATGAGTTAGTCGAAATAGCCGCAGGCGGTTTAGATTATTCCATTAGGAAGAAGTTAGACACTCAATACCTGAGAGACATGGCCCAACTGGCCGATAGAGTTCGACAGGTAGAACGCCTCAAAGCTGAAAAAGCAAAGGCAACGAAAACTCATAAGAGAGAGAGGATAGCGTATGTTGAGATGGATGACGAAGATCCAGAATCCTTCGACGAAACTATAACTGTCGAAGAAGGAGAAGTCGATTTAGCGGAACTAAAACAAGGGCCACCATACTCTTGCAAACTTTTAGTCCCCTCAAGTGGGAAAAATCCCACTGGTCCAGAAAGGACCAACGATAGGTTCCCCAAAAAGACTTATAGTTTTGATATTACAAAATGTGATGAGATCTTTGACTTGCTTGTAAAAGATGGCCAAATGATAGTACCCCCAGGGGTAAAAGTGCCTCCTCTTGAATAAAGAAAGAAGAGAGGCTTTTGTAAATATCATAATTTTCTGGGCCATAAAACGTCTCAATGTTTTCTTTTCAGGAATCTTGTGCAAGACGCTATCGAAGAAGGGAGGTTGAAGTTTGCTGACAAGACCCCCATGGCTGTGGACTCTAATCCGTTGCAGGCTGAAGCCCACTATGCTGAACCTTCAGAGGTGAACTTGATCGAGGCATCCAGAAGCCAGTCGAAGAGGCCAGGAATCACAATGGTCGAAGTCTCAAAGGACCATGTCAACATGCCAATCTTTGGCAGTTTTTCTGGGAATTTATCCAGAAAGACAATTGAAGCGGTTCAGAAAGCGGTCGAAAGCCCAAAGCTGGAGACAGTTGGAGCCCAAAAATCTGGAACAAAACCCAGTTCTCACTTGGCCGTAGTTCAAGGCCAGACAGAGGACTTGGAGATTCAAATGAAGCAGTTGACTCTTGCCAACAAAGATACCATGAATGTCAACATGGTCGAAGTCTCTGAACCAAAAGCATCAGAGGAGGCCATGAGGCAAGAACAAGCTAACAAGACTGCTTTCCCTCGGGAAAATGAAAATCTGGAAGATTTCCTGCAAAGATGCCAGAAAAAGAAGTCAGAAGTGATGCTGTGTCCAAGATGCAGTTCGATCTTTGACAAAAAAGCTGCTGAACATATTCAAGGTGTAAGAGCAGCAAATAAGAGAAGGGAAAATGTTGATCTTCGACACGATCCCAGAAGAGCCTCCCAAAGAGGTTCAAACCAAGAAAAGAGGCCATTGACTTTCAGGCCTCCAACTAATGTGCCAGTAGATACATGGTACAAAACATCTGGTCGAAAGAGGCCAAGCGAGGAAAGATGGCACTCTTTCGATGTGCCAAGAGGTTCGTCTTTAACACAAAAGAAAGAGCCTCAGGTTTCTTCCCCTAAAGTGACACAGGTGTCAAGCAACTATAAAGGGAAAAATCCCATGTCTCGATCTCAATGGAGGAGATACCAGAGGCGACGAAAAGCTGAGAGGGAGGCTGCTAATGAACCAAAGGCAGAAACCAGTTCAAATGTTCCTCTAAGGAAGCAAAGTGAACCTCTGGAAAGAGAGCCAGTAACCAACAGGCTAGTTTGGCCTAACCAAGGTGAAGTTGATGACGAAGATGGTTCTGAGTCTGATGACACTTTGGACATCATGGTGAATATAGTCTCAGTGCTGCCCAGAGAGTTCAACCGACAGGTGGAGGTCGAAACAAGTGATTGGGATGTGGAGCAAGAAATGGCCAAACATAGGCCAGTGTGCTATTTCGTCATGGATAATGGCACTACTGAGGAGCAAAATGGGTTCTTCGAACCACCTACAGAGGCGATGAAAAATCGCCTCAAGCCTTTATTTATAAGGGCTAAACTTGAAGAAACCACAGTGAATAAAATCTTGGTGGATTGTGGGGCAACCATCAACATTATTCCTCACTTTATGCTAAGGAAAATAGGCAAAAGTGATGAGGACATCAAGCCTCACAACATGGTCCTGTCGAACTATGAGGGCGGCATAGGGACCACTATGGGAGTGATCCAACTGGATATCAAGGTGGGATCTATCCTTCGACCAACGATGTTTATGGTCATATCGGCCAAACCTAACTATAATATTTTGTTGGGCCGTGAATGGATTCATGGTGTTGGAGCTGTACCATCATCAATGCACCAGAGGTTGCTGCTATGGCGTCCTGATGGGATGGTCGAAAACATAGAAGCGGATCAAAGCTATTACCTGGGCGAAGTGAATCACCTAGGGCTAGAAGACTTCGACAAGAACTTGGCTCACATAGGGCCATGTCCAACACCTGACTTCGACTTGGCGCCAGCGCCAAATACTTTTTGTTCCCTATAACTGCACCCTGAGCATGGTTTTCAATGGGACAGAGAAGACTTGTCCCACATAGACTTCAGTGGGTTAACTGACATCCAACCAACTGGTTGGGGAAGTGAATTCAGTGATAATGACTGAGTCACAATCATTGAAGCGAATTTCGGCTTACGTAGCCGAAACAAAGATGATAACGGCTCTCGAAGCCGAAGTAAAGTACATGGCCACACAGGCCAATGATCAGCAGTTATCTGCTGCAGGTCCTGGAAAGGATTTCGATCCAGAACCTCCTGATATCATGCCAGAAGGAATGCAGGAACAGAGGCTCGACGCCATCTATGACGATGAGCCTTTGGGCTTCGAAAAGGACCCCTTGGCGAACAACATCAAAATGTTAGCGCAAGATCCTTTAGAAGAAATCAACTTAGGCGAAGGGTCAGAGAAAAAGCCAACTTACATCAGCGCAAAAATTGACCCAGAACTTAGGTTGGAAGTAATCCAATTGTTGAAAGAGTTCAAGGACTGTTTTTCATGGGATTACGACGAAATGCCTGGTCTCGACAGAGGATTGGTAGAACTTCAGTTGCCAATCAAACCTGGGAAGAAGCCAATCAAGCAAAGTCCAAGACGCTTCGCTCCAGAAATACTGTCGAAGATCAAAACGGAAGTCGAAAGACTGCTGAAGTGCAAATTCATACGCGTTACGAGGTATGTCGAATGGATTGCAAACATTGTGCCAGTAATTAAGAAAAATGGTACATTGAGGGTGTGCATAGATTTCAGAGATTTGAATGCTGCTACACCCAAAGATGAATATCCTATGCATGTGGCGGAAATGCTAGTCGATTCTGCCGCTGGCTATGAATACCTGAGTATGCTCGACGGTTATTCAGGATATAATCAAATATTCATTGCTGAAGAGGATGTGTCAAAAATAGCTTTTCGATGCCCTGGGGCTCTAGGCACTTATGAATGGGTAGTGATGCATTTTGGCCTAAATAACGCTGGGGAAACATACCAACGAGCAATGAATTCTATCTTCCATGATTTTATTAACACTTTTATGCAAGTATATATTGATGACATTGTTATAAAATCTGTTTCCAGGAAGAATCATATTGACCACCTTCGACAATCATTCGAAAGAATGAGAGAACATGGTCTGAAGATGAACCCTTTGAAGTGTGCATTCTGTGTGAAAGATGGAGATTTCTTGGGCTTCGTTGTCCACAAGAAAGGAATCGAAATCAACTAGAACAAGACGAAGGCTATTCTGGAAGCGAAAGCGCCATCGAATAAGAAGGAACTGCAATCTCTGTTAGGCAAGATAAATTTCTTAAGGAGATTCATATCTAACCTAAGTGGGAAAGCTCAAGCCTTTTCACCCTTACTTCGACTGAATAAAGAGGGATTCGAATGGGGGCAAGAGCAACAAGAAGCCTTCGACAAAATCAAAGGGTACCTCACCAAGCCACCTATTTTGGTGCCTCCTTGTAGCAATAGGAGTATGAGATTGTACATAGCTGCATCCGACAAAACTTTGGGAAGCATGTTAGCCCAAGAAGATGAGAATGGAGTCGAAAGACCCATTTACTATCTTAGTAGAGTTTTGAACGATGCAGAAACTAGATATAGCGAAGTTGAAAAATTGTGTCTATGTCTGTATTTCTCTTGTACAAAACTCAAGCAATATATAAAACCAGTTGATGTGTATGTTTCGTCTCATTTTGATGTTTTCAAGTACATGTTGTCGAAACCCATCTTGCACAGTCGAATTGGCAAGTGGGCACTAGCATTAACTGAATACTCCTTGACCTTTATGCCTCTTAAGGCAGTGAAAGGACAAGTGGTTGCAGACTTTATAGTCGACCACTCAATTCAAGTTGAGAATATTAATTATGTGGAGATAGAACCTTGGAAATTCTACTTCGATGGTTCTAGCCATAAAGATGGAACAGGAGTAGGAGTCTTGATTATTTCTCCAGAAAAAATTCCAACAACATTCAAGTACAAGATATCAGGTTCTTGTTCGAACAATGAGGCTGAGTATGAAGCTCTAATTACTGGCCTTGAGATATTGTTGGAATTGGGGGCAACTCGAGTCGAAATAATGGGAGACTCAGAGTTAGTCGTTAAGCAAGTCACAAAAGAATATAAATGCATAAGAGAAAATCTCATTATGTACTTCGTGATAGCAAATCGTTTATTGAAAAAATTTGAAATGGTCAATATTCGACACATACCCATATTGGAAAATCAAATAGCCAACGACTTGGCACAAATTGCATCTGGGTACAAGATTTCAAAAACGAGATTACAAAGAGCAATCGAAGTTCGAGAAAAGATAAAAGCAACTTGTCTATCACCAACAGACTTGGAATCGACAAGACTAGGATATGCTGATCAAAGTAACTTCGAAATTTCGTTCATAGATAATTTGTCAAAGCAAGATTGGAGGAAGCCCATTGTGGATTATCTTCAAAATCCAGTAGCTTCGACAGAACGAAAAACAAAGTACAGGGCGTTGAGTTACGTACTCATGGGTAATGAGTTATTTAAAAAGACGCCTGAAGGGGTATTGCTAAAATGCTTAAATGAAACTGAGGCATACATAGCCCTTTCGACTACGCACGCTGGAGCATGTGGGGCTCACCAAGTAGGCCATAAGATGAAATGGTTGTTGTTTCGACAAGGACTATACTGGCCCACCATGTTGAAAGATTGTGTCGAGTTCGCTAAAGGTTGCTGTGATCGGTGGATCTGGAACTGACTGTTTAACGCTGGTTCGCGAAATGTCGCGGAAGCAAGAGTCGCCACCGTCTTTTATTTTCTCCAATAGGAAAGGACAAAAGCACAGAAAAATTCCTTATGAGATTGCTCTCGGTTCGGGAGGTAGGTTATAGAAAGGGAAGGTGTTAGCACCCTTTCTATCCATGGTTATCCATGGGCTCTTAGATACTTGCTCATTGTGTTTTCAAAATTGTGTGCTTGCTTTTCAATGTGGGTTTAAAAAGTTTCTTTGAAAAATTTCAGTTCGACTCGTACGTCAGAGTGTTTGAAAAGTTTGCTTTGAAAGCTCTTGAAAAGTGTCAGTGTGAAAAGTCTTTTGAGTTTGTTTTGAGATTAGAGCAAGTATCCTTGAGAACCTACCTACCCTAAGGAATTCGTCTGTGTAAGAGTCCTTAAAAGTAGTGCCATCCCACCATTGAGAGGTAGGTAGCACCACCGTTGGAGGTGTTCGGGTCAATTCGATTTTAGGGACATGGTGATCACCAGAGCAATGGGAAGACACCTTAGAAGCTACCCTCATGCCAGGTTCCCGGATCATGAGGACTTACTAAGACATTTTCTACTCGACGACCACCTTTCGAAAGGCAACAGTGAGGCGTACCCTAGGGGTGGTGTGTGCGAATTGTGTGTCATGTTCATTGATATTTGTCTTGTCATGTTTGTCGTGATCTACGCTTGATTTTAATTTAAGCCCATTCATTCTTGCATGCATATTTAACAGTTATAAGTTGCGAGGAAATAAAGCTAAACTATTACAAATGGCGCGGGTCCACATCGCCAAAATAAACCGGACCCGATTTAGCGGAAAATAAATAAAGCGAATAAATAAAAGTGCGAGAAATTTAAATTACATGGCTTTGGGATATTTACAAAATTATAATGAGCGATAATAAAATAAATGCGAGAAATAAAGAAATTAACAAAATTAGGGCGTTGGACCCTTTTGCAAATAATTAAAAGTTAATGAGAATTAAAAATTAAAAGATTAAATTGTTTTTTTTGGTATTTTGTATTTTTTAGATTGAATGAGAAAAAAGGAGAATTAATTAAAATTAAATTAAACGGCAAACCCTAATTCTAATATTTTTTATTTATTAAGAAAGAATTAAAATATGACCTAAATTAACCTAATTCATTTATGTACAATTTAAATAGAAAAATAAACAAGTAAATAAATAATATTGTTATTCTGAAAAAAGGGAAAAATATTAAAAGGAATAAAAAAAATTAATTAACCTAATTCTACATTGTTTGGATTTTTTATTAAAAAGGATTTAAAATTGAAAACCTAATTACACTAAATAATCTACATTTTAATTTATTTATGAAAATAATTATTATAAAATAAATATTATATTTTTGTATTTTTCTGATTTTTAGTGTTTTTATATTTTATTAAAAATAATTGATTAAATAAACATAATTGAATAAAAGTAATAAAAAGAAAAAAAAGATTAAAGAAAGAATAAAGAATAAAATAATGAAACAAACCAGGGTGGGGTGTTGCCCCAAATAAGGAGGTTCCAATTTAAGAGGCCTGGCCCAATAAGAGTTGCAACGTTGACTTTCTTGGATCAGGTGTCAGCGTTTTGACCTGGTGTATGGTGCATCTTAAATCTTGACCCTTGATCTGGGACCCTCAGGCACATGTACGCTTTGATGAGAAGGACGTATGGTACGTGCACATTCCTGAAGCTGCATGGGATTTACAATTGAAAAATAATATAGGATTTGGCCAGACCTGGGACTTGAACCCAGGTCTTGAAGGTTACAAGCGTAGCACTTAACCACTGAGCCATCACGTTCACGTTTAATATATAATATAATATAAACAATATAAAAAGAACACGCTAACACTTTGGAATTTCGCGCGAAAATTCAAAACGTCCAATCAGGTTCAGACACGACTTCTTCTTCTTTGTTTTCCTGAAATAAGAAACACATGGGCAACGGTTTATGGAGCGTGGCCTAAAGCTACATATCAAAAAATAGCGATTAGACCCTCGACGCTCAAAAATTGAGCGCGAGGGTTGGAAGCTTTTCGTCTGGTCGTGCTCAATGCAATGGCGAAGGTCTGGAGCTCCAATTTTACGTTATCTCAAAAGCCCCAAATTAACAAGCCTGCAAACCCTAGTGTGTGACAATGGTGAATTCGCATAGGCGGCTCAAAAACACAATTAAACGTACCAGTTAGTTTAGAAACATCAAGATAAACACGAATCAACAACGAAAAATGCATAAAGATGATGGAATCATGTTATGTGATTTCAAAATTTCCAAGATACGGTTGGACTCATGGATACCAGTTCAAGGTGTTTTTGTTGATGTTAATGATTGGCACGCGTTCAGAATCACTCAAGGAAACTATTAGAATCAAAATTTGAGCTTGAATCGACCTTGAAATTAGATTTCAGTTTTGAGTTTTATGAGAATTTTTTCAATATGCTAAAGCTTGAGTATGCGCAGCCTTCAGTCTTGTAGGGTTAGGGTTGTGATGCTGATCATATATGGAGTGATTTAGGTCAAGAAAATTAGACAAAATCTTATGCATTGATGAATTCAAATATTTGATTTTGTTAAGAATCTTTTCACATCTTTTTTCATGGTTTTTGTGTCAATTAGGTTCAAATCTATCCAAAACTTGCTTAATTGGGATATGCACGAAATATTGGATCCAAACATGTATGAAAAGATTTATTTTGGTCAAGTTTTATATTTTCTATTTATTAAAATCATTTAAATGAATATAAATTAATATTAATTCAAATAAATAATTAAAAAATATGAGAATACTTCCCTTTGGGCCTAGTGGTCGTGCATAGGCTTGGTATGAAGAAATTTGGAAGATAATTAGGCCCATTTGCATTTTTAGGCCTTTTGCATCATTGTTGACTTTTCAAAATTCCTAAAAATTTCCCAACTTCCACAAGGCATAACTTGGTCAATTTTTAAGCTTTTCACATGTTCTTGGACATTTTGGAAAGGTCTTTGAGTCCTTTAACCAATGCCTTTGGTCCCATGTCATTTTGATTTACCAATCTCAAGTTATGGCCTTTGACTTAAAGTCACTTTTTGTTGACTTTTGAAAATGACCTATAATGTTGAAATTGATAACTTTTTGTGAGAGCATTTCTTGGACTTGGAACATGAAGATGAATTGTAGGAAATGTCTTTCTCTTCAAAATGAGCTTTGGATGGAATTTTTCTGATAATCTATGTGAAAGTTATGCCCTGGTCAATTTCAGTTGACTTTTTCAGCTGTCCAAATATAGCAACTTTTGCATCTTTGATGATTTCTGAGCCAAATTTTGAGAATCATGATCAAGCATTGATCAAATGATGTTTGTGGCTTCAAAATGATATATTGACCAAAAATTTGAACTTTTGACTGTCAAATGACCATTTTGCCCCTACAGTTGACTGTAGTGCAATCTAGGGTTTTGACTGTGCAATTTTGAGCTGAATGCCTTGAAACTTGATATGAGGATATTTGACCATCTTTGTAGGCATATGAGACTTGATTGGGCCTTTGGAAAGTTCATTTGCTTGACCAGAACTCAAACCCTAGTTTTGACTGTATAGGAGACAGTTGAGCTGCACAACCCTTGGGGAATTTTGTGACCTTGACTTGGCAATTCTTGATGAATATGGGAGGGCAAATTTTGGGGTACAACAGTTGCCCCTGTTCAATCTTCTTAGACCTGAGGACGCAGATTGGCTGACGTGCCTTTCGTAATCCGAGGGTAAAAGATGATTGAACACTAAAGTGCCCAGAAATTTGCGCTCACATAGTGACAGTGATGGGGAATGGGCTTATAGATGCCATTTAGAGATTGCTGAATAGGGTGATGGGCTTATAGATGCCATCTGGATGCTGACTGCGTAAGAGATTCCTTCGCTAGAACCTGCATACCTGCAAAAGAGAAAATGAGTACCTGACACGTCGCAGGAGCTGATTTTAGATGCTTGATATAGATGTGTCCTGACTGGTTACAGGAGCTGGGTCTGGAGCTTCAAACGTTGATGAATGAACCAGGGATGGTTGCTGCCTTAACCTGAATGATAAGTGAACCTTGGATGATTTTAACTTCAACAACGCTCGTTGAGAAAATCTTGGTGAGGATTACCATCTTCGTAGTGTCAGGAAGAGAACCAAAGGACATTATAATCTCGAAGGGAGTCACCTTACTCACCGCTGGAGAGGGAACTATAGGAAATTATAATCTGAAAGGAGATATCACCTCACGCTCATGCCGGAGAGGGAAACATCTGAAGAAGGAATTACCACCTCACACGCCGTTGGAGAGGGGACCATAAGAGAATATCACCTCACGCTCATGCCGGAGAGGAAAACATCTGAAGAAGGAATTACCACCTCACACGCCGTTGGAGAGGGGACCATAAGAGACTATCACCTCACGCTCATCGTCGGAGAGGAAAACATCTTGAAAAAGGAATTACCACCTCACGCTCACCGTCGGAGAGGGGACCAAGAGAACTTCTACTGAGTCTTTATCAGAAAAATCTGTATGGAGTCGATTTAATTGGACTGGAGAAGTCCTTGAAATATGTTTGAGAATTTCAACTGCATCTTTCCTGAAAGGTAAAGGTCAGTTATATGCAATGCATGATATGGATCAAGCAAATGATGTTGTCAATATAAATGAAACTTGTATGATGCAATACGTTATGCATGCTACAATGATGTATGTAAAGTTTTATGTATTGTTTTAGGAAAATAAATCCTTGACGGGTGCCGGGAAGTCATATCCTGGGCTGATGTTGAGGAAGAGATTTTGCTTCCGCTGTGGATGATTCGTTGCAAGAATACCGATAGGAGAAGATAACTCCGTTGAGGAATAAACTTGGCAAATGAAATAATTCTGCGGGAGAAAAGATACTCTAGCGATCATGCTGGGGAGGGCTACTCTGTGGGGATAGTGATGTTTTGCTGCGTTGATGAAGATAACTCCGCTGGGGATACCGTTGATGAGCTATGCTGGGGATATCTTTGTTATGCTGGAAGTGTTGATAGACTTCGCTGGGGGTAGGAAGATATTTTGCCGAGGACGCTCTTTCCGTGGCTTTTGGCTGAGGATAACCCAGTTATATCCTGTTACGGAAATAACTCTTTAAATCAAGCCGGGACGACGCGTTCGTGCTCTGCGAGGGATAAGCTTCCAGAATCTACTGGGGATAAGCTTACTGCTTGGGGATATGACTTCCAATTTTGCTGGTGAAGCTGGATTGGACTCTTCTGGGGGAAGTTTGATATGCTGGTTATGAGTTGAAGGAGGGAACCTATGTAGGGTTGCCGCTCGTGTAAAATTGCCTCTGAAATGGAGAAGGAACCTGGGTAGGGTTATTTTGATGATGAGCTCGTGTAAAACTTCGTTTTTGGAAAGGGAGAACCTGTGTAGGGTTTCTGGGTGGCAAGTCCATGTAAAACTGCATCTTGAATAGGGGGAACCGGTGTAGGGTTGCTTGGTGAGGTAAGTCCATGTAAAACTTTTTGATGAATCCATGTAAGACTTCTAGAGGAACCGGGGTTAGGTTACCTTGGGGTAAATCCATGTGAGATTTCTTGACGAACCGGGGTAAGGTTACTGGAAGCGAGTCCATGTGAGACTTATGGGGGAACCGGGGTTAGGTTACCTTGAGATAGATCCGTGTGAGATTTCTTGATGAACCGGGGTAAGGTTGCTTCGGGATAAGTTTGTGTAGAATTTTGATGAACCGGGGTTAGGTCATCTGGAGATAGGTCCATGTAAGACTTCAGGAGGAACCGGGGTTAGGTTGCTTCGGGATAAGTTTGTGTAGAACTTTGATGAACCGGGGTTAGGTCATCTGGAGATAGGTCCATGTAAGACTTCAGGAGGAACCGGGGTTAGGTCATCTTGAGATAGAGGAGTCTGTGTATGACTTTGTCTGAAGGTTGAGAAGAAACCGGTGTTGGGTTGCATGATTTTGATTAAGTGGATGATTGTCCTGTTTGGTCTCGGACGTTAACCCACGATCTGGAATTTGTAAGGGTAGATGGTAATCATTCTTATGTTGATCTGTCCTTTGTACTTTGGTTGACAGAGCAATTGGATCGCCTGGATAACTCATTATTGCCCCTGCTTCAGAGGTGAGGGAAGAGGATACCTGTGGGGGTGATTGACAAATCTTTGAGTAGGCAAGTGATGAGATACCGGAACATAGTCGTATGCTTTGATCCCTAACTTTTGCCTGAATCGCCCTTTCGGGTTTTCGGTCCACCAGGATACCCATTTTTGCCCAAGCCGCCTTTTCAGGTTTTTGACTTGCCGGGTGCACAGATTTTTTTATTTCATCCCTTCATTTTGCCCGAACCCTTTTGGTTCGCCGGGAAGCCCTTATTTTTGCCTAGATATGTCAACCTAGCGGGTCTTTGATTTTGCGTAGTATTTTTCGACTATGTCCGTTCTCTTAGAATGTAGGGAGTTGCCCCTGTTAGAAGTATTTTGTCATGCCCCCGATAATGGGCAATGCTCCAACTGTGCCCCTTGATTGGAGGTACTTCTGTTCACAAGGTGTTCATCGTGCGAATTTCCCTGCTGTTCAAACAAATAGTTATATGCAAACAAGGTTATTTTAAGAATGCAAAAGCCTATGTCTGTCTTGAATTTTGAAAATGCATTTTTGTAATACAGTGCGGTGTCAACTCAAGATTTTATAGTAAACCTTCAGGAGTCAGGATACCTTCATAACAGTATGCTTTCGAACTAACCCATGCTTCAGCTAGGACTTTTAAGGGTTATATCGTGGCCGGGTTCACGGTTTAAGAAACAAAGGATAAAGGCTCGAATTGTTTGTACCCACCCGCTCTTCGTGATGTTCTCCAACCCTAAACTCAGTTGATCGTGCGTTAGACCTTGTTTGAGTCTTTGTTCTGATGTTCCAATGATGGTTCAGATGTTGATGATTTATCCTGACTAAGCAGTCATTTTTGTTTTTGCTGAGGGTTTGTAAGACCTCTTTTGATTTTTGTTATCCCTTTCTTTTTGCCTGAACTGTTTCCTTTTTGGAATTACAGTCAGCGGGATGCCCCAGTTTCATAAGTCCCTTTTACAGGTTTTGACTTCTTGGGCTATTCATTGATGATTTTTTTTTTTTTTTTTTTTTTTTTTTTTTTTTGATAATGACTGCCTATCCTTATGATTGTTCTGAACCATCACTGTCTTTGTTCGTTTCGTAAAGATCTCTTCGGTGCCATTCGTCATGCACTTAGATCAACTGAGAAGACTACCCTGCCCCGGGTTATGATAAAGGGTTTTAATTTTCGAAAATAAAACACTCCTACTTCTTTGGCTCAGATGGGTTGACGAGGGTTTATCATCCTTATAACTCCAGTGTTTAGGATTTGAAACAATGCCTGTACCTCATCAGCGGGGTCTGTTCAAAAGCATATTGTAAAGATCGTAGTATCGTTTTCGTCATCCTCCCTCAAGAGGTTTAGAATTTTCAATTAAGAGTTGACCATTGCAAAAATATGAAAACAGTTTTAAGCGTAATAAACATAATTAAATCAAGACAGACATGTGTAATGCATTCATGAAATAAAAGAGTTTATCATAATTGTTTATCTGAACAAGAAAGGAAAAATACAACTTGAATTCAAATGAACAGAAAATTCTCAATCCTAGCCATGTTTTGGCAATGGAGCATTGATCACATTGGGAGTCTCAGCAGGCTCGAACTCGATCTCTTTGGCATCGATCATGTTCTGAATTTTGTATTTCAGTGCCCAACAGTCTTCAGTATCGTGCCCCGGGCTATCGGAATGATAAGCGCATCTGGCTTCTGGGTTGTAGCTAGGAGAGGAGGTCTTAGGATTGGCAGGAGGATTGATCACTGCAATCAGGTTCATCTTCAACATATGTTGCAGCGCTTGCGACCATGGCATGTTAATGTTGGTGAACTGCCTTTTAGGCCCATCCGGCCTTTGCTGGTTTCCCCTCTGTGGTTGGCGGCGTGGTGCAGAACCAGAGATCATGACTGCCCCTGCGTGTTGATCACGGCGACCCTTTTGACCGTATGCAGCATTAGATTCCTTCTTTCCCGTGTAAGGCTTTTTATGAATATCAGAAGGTGTGGCCTCTTGAATTTTCCCGCTCTTGATACCAGCTTCAATTCTTTCGCCGGTCAGGATGAGGTCGGTAAATCCAGCAGATGAGTTACCAATGAGGTGGTTAAAGAATGGACCGGACAGGGTCCCCAAGAACATGTCCACAAGTTCACGGTCAGTCAGAGGTGGTTGCACCCTTCCAGCAAGATCCCTCCATTTCTGCGCATATTCTTTGAAACCTTCACTTGATCCTAACGACATACCCTGGAGTTGGGTACGCGTAGGAGCAAGGTCGGCATTATACTGATACTGCTTGTAGAAAGCAGTAGCCAGCTCCTCCCAGTTACGAACCTTGGTCCCATCTAGTTGATAGAACCATTCGAGATGAGTCCCTGAAAGACTCTCCTGGAAGAAGTGGATCCACAAGTTTTTGTCCACTGTATATGGCTGAATCTTCCGAACATAAGACCTCAGATGCAGCTTGGGGCAGGATGCCCCGTCATACTTCGAGAAAGTTGGTGCTTTGAATTTATGTGGGATAATCACACCAGTCGACAAACCCAGATCTCCGAAATCCAGCCCAGGTACCTGTTGAACCTCCATAGCTTTCATTCGGTCCTCCAGTTGCTTATATCTGTCATCAGCAGGAGGGTACTGCTCTTCATCAAAATCTGTCTCGTTGTCGGAGACCACTGGACTGGGAACCTCTCTCTCATGATGACTGCTTTTTCCCACAGATGGAGTTGTCCTCTCAGCTTCCACTTGTGGTGTATTCCCAAATCTGCTTCTAGGGCTGAACAGGACAGTCCTCTTCTTTTTCTTGTCCTTCTTCAAAAGCAGAGTCTTCAGGTCCTGTTGCCCCTGGGTCAAATTCAGGATCAGCTCTTGGAACTGGGCGTTCTGAGCCTGGAGATCTTTGATGGACTGTTCAGCTGATGATCCAGGATTCATGACGATCGGCTGAAATAAACAGCGGAGAAGGGTAAGCAACCTGTCAAAGGGATACCTGCAATGCAATGAGATGTATGACATGCATGCAATGATTTCAAGGATCTCGCGGGATAAACAGAGAAACTTGTTAGAGTTGAAAACCGGCAACTTGACTGAAGAAACTTCCTGTTGTAGAAAATCCTTCCTCAAGGGTCAAAGGCTCACCATATCCAGTGGGTCATAGCCCCTGACAACCTTGGCTAGAAGAAAATAAATCCCCTTTGCCCCTTGCTGGACAGTTGGTTCATCATGACCTGCATCACAAGCCCTTGAGATCCTTGAAATGGGTTAGGATGTATGCAATGGTATGATGTTATGGTATGCATGGGGTAATGTGAGTAACCCTGTCATGAGTCCTGATTAAGGACTGTAAGCCAAAACCTGCGAGAAACAAATGTTAGGTCACAAGCATGCAGATAGTCAAGTACTAGGGCACACAAGTCACACAAGAGAGAGCCCTTAGGTTTAGGCTAGCATGGGGTCTAGGTAGTACCCTCTTGAAGTTGGTGGGTTCAACCTGTCCTATCATGAGTAACCGGGTTCTAAGGGTCCCAATATCACGGGATTGCTTTCATTGTTCATCGTTTCGATTTAGCCACTGAACTAGCGACCGAAATATTCCAGGAAAGCAACCCTCAATTGAGTGTAGTATTGAGTATCAACCAACCTCGGACTGCACCAAAGTCAGTTATCTCACTACCCTAAAGAGGCCAAGATAGTTCAATTAAGGTTCCTAAGGTCTGTTGATGCTTCACGACACCACGCGGAGGCCCCGTACTCTCCTTGACTGAACTCAAGGGTTACCGGTACACACCAAAGTGCCACATCAACGTAGCAGACTGTTTCAACCGTGTCGGTATACCCCGCACAGTTCCCTCACAGCCTTGTTGCTACTTTCTAAGAAAGGTATCCCCCAGATCCGGGTGTAGGACCTATAGAACTCCCAAGCAACCCACAATTTTAAAGCAAACAAGGAAAGCAATTGAAAACACAGTTATAAGCTAGCCCTAAGGTACACCTCACTTTATAAAGATTCCCCAGCAGAGTCGCCAGTTCTGTGATCGGTGGATCTGGAACTGACTGTTTAACGCTGGTTCGCGAAATGTCGCGGAAGCAAGAGTCGCCACCGTCTTTTATTTTCTCCAATAGGAAAGGACAAAAGCACAGAAAAATTCCTTATGAGATTGCTCTCGGTTCGGGAGGTAGGTTATAGAAAGGGAAGGTGTTAGCACCCTTTCTATCCATGGTTATCCATGGGCTCTTAGATACTTGCTCATTGTGTTTTCAAAATTGTGTGCTTGCTTTTCAATGTGGGTTTAAAAAGTTTCTTTGAAAAATTTCAGTTCGACTCGTACGTCAGAGTGTTTGAAAAGTTTGCTTTGAAAGCTCTTGAAAAGTGTCAGTGTGAAAAGTCTTTTGAGTTTGTTTTGAGATTAGAGCAAGTATCCTTGAGAACCTACCTACCCTAAGGAATTCGTCTGTGTAAGAGTCCTTAAAAGTAGTGCCATCCCACCATTGAGAGGTAGGTAGCACCACCGTTGGAGGTGTTCGGGTCAATTCGATTTTAGGGACATGGTGATCACCAGAGCAATGGGAAGACACCTTAGAAGCTACCCTCATGCCAGGTTCCCGGATCATGAGGACTTACTAAGACATTTTCTACTCGACGACCACCTTTCGAAAGGCAACAGTGAGGCGTACCCTAGGGGTGGTGTGTGCGAATTGTGTGTCATGTTCATTGATATTTGTCTTGTCATGTTTGTCGTGATCTACGCTTGATTTTAATTTAAGCCCATTCATTCTTGCATGCATATTTAACAGTTATAAGTTGCGAGGAAATAAAGCTAAACTATTACAAATGGCGCGGGTCCACATCGCCAAAATAAACCGGACCCGATTTAGCGGAAAATAAATAAAGCGAATAAATAAAAGTGCGAGAAATTTAAATTACATGGCTTTGGGATATTTACAAAATTATAATGAGCGATAATAAAATAAATGCGAGAAATAAAGAAATTAACAAAATTAGGGCGTTGGACCCTTTTGCAAATAATTAAAAGTTAATGAGAATTAAAAATTAAAAGATTAAATTGTTTTTTTTGGTATTTTGTATTTTTTAGATTGAATGAGAAAAAAGGAGAATTAATTAAAATTAAATTAAACGGCAAACCCTAATTCTAATATTTTTTATTTATTAAGAAAGAATTAAAATATGACCTAAATTAACCTAATTCATTTATGTACAATTTAAATAGAAAAATAAACAAGTAAATAAATAATATTGTTATTCTGAAAAAAGGGAAAAATATTAAAAGGAATAAAAAAAATTAATTAACCTAATTCTACATTGTTTGGATTTTTTATTAAAAAGGATTTAAAATTGAAAACCTAATTACACTAAATAATCTACATTTTAATTTATTTATGAAAATAATTATTATAAAATAAATATTATATTTTTGTATTTTTCTGATTTTTAGTGTTTTTATATTTTATTAAAAATAATTGATTAAATAAACATAATTGAATAAAAGTAATAAAAAGAAAAAAAAGATTAAAGAAAGAATAAAGAATAAAATAATGAAACAAACCAGGGTGGGGTGTTGCCCCAAATAAGGAGGTTCCAATTTAAGAGGCCTGGCCCAATAAGAGTTGCAACGTTGACTTTCTTGGATCAGGTGTCAGCGTTTTGACCTGGTGTATGGTGCATCTTAAATCTTGACCCTTGATCTGGGACCCTCAGGCACATGTACGCTTTGATGAGAAGGACGTATGGTACGTGCACATTCCTGAAGCTGCATGGGATTTACAATTGAAAAATAATATAGGATTTGGCCAGACCTGGGACTTGAACCCAGGTCTTGAAGGTTACAAGCGTAGCACTTAACCACTGAGCCATCACGTTCACGTTTAATATATAATATAATATAAACAATATAAAAAGAACACGCTAACACTTTGGAATTTCGCGCGAAAATTCAAAACGTCCAATCAGGTTCAGACACGACTTCTTCTTCTTTGTTTTCCTGAAATAAGAAACACATGGGCAACGGTTTATGGAGCGTGGCCTAAAGCTACATATCAAAAAATAGCGATTAGACCCTCGACGCTCAAAAATTGAGCGCGAGGGTTGGAAGCTTTTCGTCTGGTCGTGCTCAATGCAATGGCGAAGGTCTGGAGCTCCAATTTTACGTTATCTCAAAAGCCCCAAATTAACAAGCCTGCAAACCCTAGTGTGTGACAATGGTGAATTCGCATAGGCGGCTCAAAAACACAATTAAACGTACCAGTTAGTTTAGAAACATCAAGATAAACACGAATCAACAACGAAAAATGCATAAAGATGATGGAATCATGTTATGTGATTTCAAAATTTCCAAGATACGGTTGGACTCATGGATACCAGTTCAAGGTGTTTTTGTTGATGTTAATGATTGGCACGCGTTCAGAATCACTCAAGGAAACTATTAGAATCAAAATTTGAGCTTGAATCGACCTTGAAATTAGATTTCAGTTTTGAGTTTTATGAGAATTTTTTCAATATGCTAAAGCTTGAGTATGCGCAGCCTTCAGTCTTGTAGGGTTAGGGTTGTGATGCTGATCATATATGGAGTGATTTAGGTCAAGAAAATTAGACAAAATCTTATGCATTGATGAATTCAAATATTTGATTTTGTTAAGAATCTTTTCACATCTTTTTTCATGGTTTTTGTGTCAATTAGGTTCAAATCTATCCAAAACTTGCTTAATTGGGATATGCACGAAATATTGGATCCAAACATGTATGAAAAGATTTATTTTGGTCAAGTTTTATATTTTCTATTTATTAAAATCATTTAAATGAATATAAATTAATATTAATTCAAATAAATAATTAAAAAATATGAGAATACTTCCCTTTGGGCCTAGTGGTCGTGCATAGGCTTGGTATGAAGAAATTTGGAAGATAATTAGGCCCATTTGCATTTTTAGGCCTTTTGCATCATTGTTGACTTTTCAAAATTCCTAAAAATTTCCCAACTTCCACAAGGCATAACTTGGTCAATTTTTAAGCTTTTCACATGTTCTTGGACATTTTGGAAAGGTCTTTGAGTCCTTTAACCAATGCCTTTGGTCCCATGTCATTTTGATTTACCAATCTCAAGTTATGGCCTTTGACTTAAAGTCACTTTTTGTTGACTTTTGAAAATGACCTATAATGTTGAAATTGATAACTTTTTGTGAGAGCATTTCTTGGACTTGGAACATGAAGATGAATTGTAGGAAATGTCTTTCTCTTCAAAATGAGCTTTGGATGGAATTTTTCTGATAATCTATGTGAAAGTTATGCCCTGGTCAATTTCAGTTGACTTTTTCAGCTGTCCAAATATAGCAACTTTTGCATCTTTGATGATTTCTGAGCCAAATTTTGAGAATCATGATCAAGCATTGATCAAATGATGTTTGTGGCTTCAAAATGATATATTGACCAAAAATTTGAACTTTTGACTGTCAAATGACCATTTTGCCCCTACAGTTGACTGTAGTGCAATCTAGGGTTTTGACTGTGCAATTTTGAGCTGAATGCCTTGAAACTTGATATGAGGATATTTGACCATCTTTGTAGGCACATGAGACTTGATTGGGCCTTTGGAAAGTTCATTTGCTTGACCAGAACTCAAACCCTAGTTTTGACTGTATAGGAGACAGTTGAGCTGCACAACCCTTGGGGAATTTTGTGACCTTGACTTGGCAATTCTTGATGAATATGGGAGGGCAAATTTTGGGGTACAACAGTTGCCCCTGTTCAATCTTCTTAGACCTGAGGACGCAGATTGGCTGACGTGCCTTTCGTAATCCGAGGGTAAAAGATGATTGAACACTAAAGTGCCCAGAAATTTGCGCTCACATAGTGACAGTGATGGGGAATGGGCTTATAGATGCCATTTAGAGATTGCTGAATAGGGTGATGGGCTTATAGATGCCATCTGGATGCTGACTGCGTAAGAGATTCCTTCGCTAGAACCTGCATACCTGCAAAAGAGAAAATGAGTACCTGACACGTCGCAGGAGCTGATTTTAGATGCTTGATATAGATGTGTCCTGACTGGTTACAGGAGCTGGGTCTGGAGCTTCAAACGTTGATGAATGAACCAGGGATGGTTGCTGCCTTAACCTGAATGATAAGTGAACCTTGGATGATTTTAACTTCAACAACGCTCGTTGAGAAAATCTTGGTGAGGATTACCATCTTCGTAGTGTCAGGAAGAGAACCAAAGGACATTATAATCTCGAAGGGAGTCACCTTACTCACCGCTGGAGAGGGAACTATAGGAAATTATAATCTGAAAGGAGATATCACCTCACGCTCATGCCGGAGAGGGAAACATCTGAAGAAGGAATTACCACCTCACACGCCGTTGGAGAGGGGACCATAAGAGAATATCACCTCACGCTCATGCCGGAGAGGAAAACATCTGAAGAAGGAATTACCACCTCACACGCCGTTGGAGAGGGGACCATAAGAGACTATCACCTCACGCTCATCGTCGGAGAGGAAAACATCTTGAAAAAGGAATTACCACCTCACGCTCACCGTCGGAGAGGGGACCAAGAGAACTTCTACTGAGTCTTTATCAGAAAAATCTGTATGGAGTCGATTTAATTGGACTGGAGAAGTCCTTGAAATATGTTTGAGAATTTCAACTGCATCTTTCCTGAAAGGTAAAGGTCAGTTATATGCAATGCATGATATGGATCAAGCAAATGATGTTGTCAATATAAATGAAACTTGTATGATGCAATACGTTATGCATGCTACAATGATGTATGTAAAGTTTTATGTATTGTTTTAGGAAAATAAATCCTTGACGGGTGCCGGGAAGTCATATCCTGGGCTGATGTTGAGGAAGAGATTTTGCTTCCGCTGTGGATGATTCGTTGCAAGAATACCGATAGGAGAAGATAACTCCGTTGAGGAATAAACTTGGCAAATGAAATAATTCTGCGGGAGAAAAGATACTCTAGCGATCATGCTGGGGAGGGCTACTCTGTGGGGATAGTGATGTTTTGCTGCGTTGATGAAGATAACTCCGCTGGGGATACCGTTGATGAGCTATGCTGGGGATATCTTTGTTATGCTGGAAGTGTTGATAGACTTCGCTGGGGGTAGGAAGATATTTTGCCGAGGACGCTCTTTCCGTGGCTTTTGGCTGAGGATAACCCAGTTATATCCTATTACGGAAATAACTCTTTAAATCAAGCCGGGACGACGCGTTCGTGCTCTGCGAGGGATAAGCTTCCAGAATCTACTGGGGATAAGCTTACTGCTTGGGGATATGACTTCCAATTTTGCTGGTGAAGCTGGATTGGACTCTTCTGGGGGAAGTTTGATATGCTGGTTATGAGTTGAAGGAGGGAACCTATGTAGGGTTGCCGCTCGTGTAAAATTGCCTCTGAAATGGAGAAGGAACCTGGGTAGGGTTATTTTGATGATGAGCTCGTGTAAAACTTCGTTTTTGGAAAGGGAGAACCTGTGTAGGGTTTCTGGGTGGCAAGTCCATGTAAAACTGCATCTTGAATAGGGGGAACCGGTGTAGGGTTGCTTGGTGAGGTAAGTCCATGTAAAACTTTTTGATGAATCCATGTAAGACTTCTAGAGGAACCGGGGTTAGGTTACCTTGGGGTAAATCCATGTGAGATTTCTTGACGAACCGGGGTAAGGTTACTGGAAGCGAGTCCATGTGAGACTTATGGGGGAACCGGGGTTAGGTTACCTTGAGATAGATCCGTGTGAGATTTCTTGATGAACCGGGGTAAGGTTGCTTCGGGATAAGTTTGTGTAGAATTTTGATGAACCGGGGTTAGGTCATCTGGAGATAGGTCCATGTAAGACTTCAGGAGGAACCGGGGTTAGGTTGCTTCGGGATAAGTTTGTGTAGAACTTTGATGAACCGGGGTTAGGTCATCTGGAGATAGGTCCATGTAAGACTTCAGGAGGAACCGGGGTTAGGTCATCTTGAGATAGAGGAGTCTGTGTATGACTTTGTCTGAAGGTTGAGAAGAAACCGGTGTTGGGTTGCATGATTTTGATTAAGTGGATGATTGTCCTGTTTGGTCTCGGACGTTAACCCACGATCTGGAATTTGTAAGGGTAGATGGTAATCATTCTTATGTTGATCTGTCCTTTGTACTTTGGTTGACAGAGCAATTGGATCGCCTGGATAACTCATTATTGCCCCTGCTTCAGAGGTGAGGGAAGAGGATACCTGTGGGGGTGATTGACAAATCTTTGAGTAGGCAAGTGATGAGATACCGGAACATAGTCGTATGCTTTGATCCCTAACTTTTGCCTGAATGGCCCTTTCGGGTTTTCGGTCCACCAGGATACCCATTTTTGCCCAAGCCGCCTTTTCAGGTTTTTGACTTGCCGGGTGCACAGATTTTTTTATTTCATCCCTTCATTTTGCCCGAACCCTTTTGGTTCGCCGGGAAGCCCTTATTTTTGCCTAGATATGTCAACCTAGCGGGTCTTTGATTTTGCGTAGTATTTTTCGACTATGTCCGTTCTCTTAGAATGTAGGGAGTTGCCCCTGTTAGAAGTATTTTGTCATGCCCCCGATAATGGGCAATGCTCCAACTGTGCCCCTTGATTGGAGGTACTTCTGTTCACAAGGTGTTCATCGTGCGAATTTCCCTGCTGTTCAAACAAATAGTTATATGCAAACAAGGTTATTTTAAGAATGCAAAAGCCTATGTCTGTCTTGAATTTTGAAAATGCATTTTTGTAATACAGTGCGGTGTCAACTCAAGATTTTATAGTAAACCTTCAGGAGTCAGGATACCTTCATAACAGTATGCTTTCGAACTAACCCATGCTTCAGCTAGGACTTTTAAGGGTTATATCGTGGCCGGGTTCACGGTTTAAGAAACAAAGGATAAAGGCTCGAATTGTTTGTACCCACCCGCTCTTCGTGATGTTCTCTAACCCTAAACTCAGTTGATCGTGCGTTAGACCTTGTTTGAGTCTTTGTTCTGATGTTCCAATGATGGTTCAGATGTTGATGATTTATCCTGACTAAGCAGTCATTTTTGTTTTTGCTGAGGGTTTGTAAGACCTCTTTTGATTTTTGTTATCCCTTTCTTTTTGCCTGAACTGTTTCCTTTTTGGAATTACAGTCAGCGGGATGCCCCAGTTTCATAAGTCCCTTTTACAGGTTTTGACTTCTTGGGCTATTCATTGATGATTTTTTTTTTTTTTTTTTTTTTTTTTTTTTTTTGATAATGACTGCCTATCCTTATGATTGTTCTGAACCATCACTGTCTTTGTTCGTTTCGTAAAGATCTCTTCGGTGCCATTCGTCATGCACTTAGATCAACTGAGAAGACTACCCTGCCCCGGGTTATGATAAAGGGTTTTAATTTTCGAAAATAAAACACTCCTACTTCTTTGGCTCAGATGGGTTGACGAGGGTTTATCATCCTTATAACTCCAGTGTTTAGGATTTGAAACAATGCCTGTACCTCATCAGCGGGGTCTGTTCAAAAGCATATTGTAAAGATCGTAGTATCGTTTTCGTCATCCTCCCTCAAGAGGTTTAGAATTTTCAATTAAGAGTTGACCATTGCAAAAATATGAAAACAGTTTTAAGCGTAATAAACATAATTAAATCAAGACAGACATGTGTAATGCATTCATGAAATAAAAGAGTTTATCATAATTGTTTATCTGAACAAGAAAGGAAAAATACAACTTGAATTCAAATGAACAGAAAATTCTCAATCCTAGCCATGTTTTGGCAATGGAGCATTGATCACATTGGGAGTCTCAGCAGGCTCGAACTCGATCTCTTTGGCATCGATCATGTTCTGAATTTTGTATTTCAGTGCCCAACAGTCTTCAGTATCGTGCCCCGGGCTATCGGAATGATAAGCGCATCTGGCTTCTGGGTTGTAGCTAGGAGAGGAGGTCTTAGGATTGGCAGGAGGATTGATCACTGCAATCAGGTTCATCTTCAACATATGTTGCAGCGCTTGCGACCATGGCATGTTAATGTTGGTGAACTGCCTTTTAGGCCCATCCGGCCTTTGCTGGTTTCCCCTCTGTGGTTGGCGGCGTGGTGCAGAACCAGAGATCATGACTGCCCCTGCGTGTTGATCACGGCGACCCTTTTGACCGTATGCAGCATTAGATTCCTTCTTTCCCGTGTAAGGCTTTTTATGAATATCAGAAGGTGTGGCCTCTTGAATTTTCCCGCTCTTGATACCAGCTTCAATTCTTTCGCCGGTCAGGATGAGGTCGGTAAATCCAGCAGATGAGTTACCAATGAGGTGGTTAAAGAATGGACCGGACAGGGTCCCCAAGAACATGTCCACAAGTTCACGGTCAGTCAGAGGTGGTTGCACCCTTCCAGCAAGATCCCTCCATTTCTGCGCATATTCTTTGAAACCTTCACTTGATCCTAACGACATACCCTGGAGTTGGGTACGCGTAGGAGCAAGGTCGGCATTATACTGATACTGCTTGTAGAAAGCAGTAGCCAGCTCCTCCCAGTTACGAACCTTGGTCCCATCTAGTTGATAGAACCATTCGAGATGAGTCCCTGAAAGACTCTCCTGGAAGAAGTGGATCCACAAGTTTTTGTCCACTGTATATGGCTGAATCTTCCGAACATAAGACCTCAGATGCAGCTTGGGGCAGGATGCCCCGTCATACTTCGAGAAAGTTGGTGCTTTGAATTTATGTGGGATAATCACACCAGTCGACAAACCCAGATCTCCGAAATCCAGCCCAGGTACCTGTTGAACCTCCATAGCTTTCATTCGGTCCTCCAGTTGCTTATATCTGTCATCAGCAGGAGGGTACTGCTCTTCATCAAAATCTGTCTCGTTGTCGGAGACCACTGGACTGGGAACCTCTCTCTCATGATGACTGCTTTTTCCCACAGATGGAGTTGTCCTCTCAGCTTCCACTTGTGGTGTATTCCCAAATCTGCTTCTAGGGCTGAACAGGACAGTCCTCTTCTTTTTCTTGTCCTTCTTCAAAAGCAGAGTCTTCAGGTCCTGTTGCCCCTGGGTCAAATTCAGGATCAGCTCTTGGAACTGGGCGTTCTGAGCCTGGAGATCTTTGATGGACTGTTCAGCTGATGATCCAGGATTCATGACGATCGGCTGAAATAAACAGCGGAGAAGGGTAAGCAACCTGTCAAAGGGATACCTGCAATGCAATGAGATGTATGACATGCATGCAATGATTTCAAGGATCTCGCGGGATAAACAGAGAAACTTGTTAGAGTTGAAAACCGGCAACTTGACTGAAGAAACTTCCTGTTGTAGAAAATCCTTCCTCAAGGGTCAAAGGCTCACCATATCCAGTGGGTCATAGCCCCTGACAACCTTGGCTAGAAGAAAATAAATCCCCTTTGCCCCTTGCTGGACAGTTGGTTCATCATGACCTGCATCACAAGCCCTTGAGATCCTTGAAATGGGTTAGGATGTATGCAATGGTATGATGTTATGGTATGCATGGGGTAATGTGAGTAACCCTGTCATGAGTCCTGATTAAGGACTGTAAGCCAAAACCTGCGAGAAACAAATGTTAGGTCACAAGCATGCAGATAGTCAAGTACTAGGGCACACAAGTCACACAAGAGAGAGCCCTTAGGTTTAGGCTAGCATGGGGTCTAGGTAGTACCCTCTTGAAGTTGGTGGGTTCAACCTGTCCTATCATGAGTAACCGGGTTCTAAGGGTCCCAATATCACGGGATTGCTTTCATTGTTCATCGTTTCGATTTAGCCACTGAACTAGCGACCGAAATATTCCAGGAAAGCAACCCTCAATTGAGTGTAGTATTGAGTATCAACCAACCTCGGACTGCACCAAAGTCAGTTATCTCACTACCCTAAAGAGGCCAAGATAGTTCAATTAAGGTTCCTAAGGTCTGTTGATGCTTCACGACACCACGCGGAGGCCCCGTACTCTCCTTGACTGAACTCAAGGGTTACCGGTACACACCAAAGTGCCACATCAACGTAGCAGACTGTTTCAACCGTGTCGGTATACCCCGCACAGTTCCCTCACAGCCTTGTTGCTACTTTCTAAGAAAGGTATCCCCCAGATCCGGGTGTAGGACCTATAGAACTCCCAAGCAACCCACAATTTTAAAGCAAACAAGGAAAGCAATTGAAAACACAGTTATAAGCTAGCCCTAAGGTACACCTCACTTTATAAAGATTCCCCAGCAGAGTCGCCAGTTCTGTGATCGGTGGATCTGGAACTGACTGTTTAACGCTGGTTCGCGAAATGTCGCGGAAGCAAGAGTCGCCACCGTCTTTTATTTTCTCCAATAGGAAAGGACAAAAGCACAGAAAAATTCCTTATGAGATTGCTCTCGGTTCGGGAGGTAGGTTATAGAAAGGGAAGGTGTTAGCACCCTTTCTATCCATGGTTATCCATGGGCTCTTAGATACTTGCTCATTGTGTTTTCAAAATTGTGTGCTTGCTTTTCAATGTGGGTTTAAAAAGTTTCTTTGAAAAATTTCAGTTCGACTCGTACGTCAGAGTGTTTGAAAAGTTTGCTTTGAAAGCTCTTGAAAAGTGTCAGTGTGAAAAGTCTTTTGAGTTTGTTTTGAGATTAGAGCAAGTATCCTTGAGAACCTACCTACCCTAAGGAATTCGTCTGTGTAAGAGTCCTTAAAAGTAGTGCCATCCCACCATTGAGAGGTAGGTAGCACCACCGTTGGAGGTGTTCGGGTCAATTCGATTTTAGGGACATGGTGATCACCAGAGCAATGGGAAGACACCTTAGAAGCTACCCTCATGCCAGGTTCCCGGATCATGAGGACTTACTAAGACATTTTCTACTCGACGACCACCTTTCGAAAGGCAACAGTGAGGCGTACCCTAGGGGTGGTGTGTGCGAATTGTGTGTCATGTTCATTGATATTTGTCTTGTCATGTTTGTCGTGATCTACGCTTGATTTTAATTTAAGCCCATTCATTCTTGCATGCATATTTAACAGTTATAAGTTGCGAGGAAATAAAGCTAAACTATTACAAATGGCGCGGGTCCACATCGCCAAAATAAACCGGACCCGATTTAGCGGAAAATAAATAAAGCGAATAAATAAAAGTGCGAGAAATTTAAATTACATGGCTTTGGGATATTTACAAAATTATAATGAGCGATAATAAAATAAATGCGAGAAATAAAGAAATTAACAAAATTAGGGCGTTGGACCCTTTTGCAAATAATTAAAAGTTAATGAGAATTAAAAATTAAAAGATTAAATTGTTTTTTTTGGTATTTTGTATTTTTTAGATTGAATGAGAAAAAAGGAGAATTAATTAAAATTAAATTAAACGGCAAACCCTAATTCTAATATTTTTTATTTATTAAGAAAGAATTAAAATATGACCTATATTAACCTAATTCATTTATGTACAATTTAAATAGAAAAATAAACAAGTAAATAAATAATATTGTTATTCTGAAAAAAGGGAAAAATATTAAAAGGAATAAAAAAATTAATTAACCTAATTCTACATTGTTTGGATTTTTTATTAAAAAAGGATTTAAAATTGAAAACCTAATTACACTAAATAATCTACATTTTAATTTATTTATGAAAATAATTATTATAATAAATAAATATTATATTTTTGTATTTTTCTGATTTTTAGTGTTTTTATATTTATTAAAAATAATTGATTAAATAAACATAATTGAATAAAAGTAATAAAAAGAAAAAAAAGATTAAAGAAAGAATAAAGAATAAAATAATGAAACAAACCAGGGTGGGGTGTCCTTGCCCCCAAATAAGGAGGTTCCAATTTAAGAGGCCTGGCCCAATAAGAGTTGCAACGTTGACTTTCTTGGATCAGGTGTCAGCGGTTTTGACCTGGTGTATGGTGCATCTTAAATCTTGACCCTTGATCTGGGACCCTCAGGCACATGTACGCATTTGATGAGAAGGACGTATGGTACGTGCACATTCCTGAAGCTGCATGGGATTTACAATTGAAAAATAATATAGGATTTGGCCAGACCTGGGACTTGAACCCAGGTCTTGAAGGTTACAAGCGTAGCACTTAACCACTGAGCCATCACGTTCTCGTTTAATATATAATATAATATAAACAATATAAAAAGAACACTGCTAACACTTTGGAATTTCGCGCGAAAAATTCAAAACGTCCAATCAGGTTCAGACACGACTTCTTCTTCTTTGTTTTCCTGAAATAAGAAACACATGGGCAACGGTTTATGGAGCGTGGCCTAAAGCTACATATCAAAAAATAGCGATTAGACCCTCGCCGCTCATAAATTGAGCGCGAGGGTTGGAAGCTTTTCGTCTGGTCGTGCTCAATGCAATGGCGAAGGTCTGGAGCTCCAATTTTACGTTATCTCAAAAGCCCCAAATTAACAAGCCTGCAAACCCTAGTGTGTGACAATGGTGAATTCGCATAGGCGGCTCAAAAACACAATTAAACGTACCAGTTAGTTTAGAAACATCAAGATAAACACGAATCAACAACGAAAAATGCATATAAGATGATGGAATCATGTTATGTGATTTCAAAATTTCCAAGATACGGTTGGACTCATGGATACCAGTTCAAGGTGTTTTTGTTGATGTTAATGATTGGCACGCGTTCAGAATCACTCAAGGAAACTATTAGAATCAAAATTT